>CAJVPT010004595.1:0-13231 GCA_910592055.1 Acaulospora colombiana | reverse complement strand
GTACCCAAGGGGAAGGGTGGTTCCCTTGCCAAAGCCAACGTAGACATTGGCGATATCGTCGAGCAAGAGATGTTGAGTTGCTTGGTCATTGATTTGTTGGACTTGCTGCGCCCTCAGCATCTCTTGAGCGATACGCTCCCTCTCTGCTTGTTGCCTTTGCATCTCTTCGATTTCGCGCTGTTGCTGCATCTCGGCTTCGCGTCTTCTTTGTTCGTCAGCCAGACGCTGAGCCTCGAGAGCCTTTTGCTTGTCTTCATACTCCTTAAGCATAGCGGCTTGTTCCCGGATCATGGCTGCATCAGGGGATGGGGCGGTCGGGGGAGGTGTGGGTGACTTGGTTTTTTCTGTTGGCCGCTTGGGGAGATCTGGAGTTTGGCCATTATCGAGCAAGCTTGGCGGCTCTTGGCCTAGTTTTGGAACGTTGATTAAACCAGTGAGATATTTGAGGTTGGAACATTCGAAGTAAAATTTGCGTAAAGCGTGATGTTGTGAATTGTATCGAGACCTCAAGGGTTCGAGTGCTTCATGATCACTAGTACGTCTGTGCATAGCCCGCAGCATGCTCGTAATAAATCGATAGATATTGTAACTTTCTTTGACCAAAGGAACCAATGCTGAGATGCGGCATTCGTTATTAGCGGAATGCCTGAAATGAGCGAAAATGAGTTTTTGGAGTTGCTCAATCTGGTCTTGCAGGTCCATGAGATCGGAGATAGTTCCATATCTGCGGGGTCTTGTTGTGAGCATAGAATGCAGAGACTTTAGTACCAAATATCGCACCCTTCATCAGGATTGTCGATGCCTTTCAAACTGATGTACTCCTCATACTCGAACAATCCGTTGAACTCGGGACGGTGGCGGTGGAAACGTAATTTCGAGAGAATGAAGGCAACGTATGCCCTGATAAGCTGCCCATAGCCTGTTATATTCGTCAGCGGATATGTCATACGATTACGGAGTATGAACCTTTTACACCGTCATTGGCGACTGTCCTAGCGCAGGTTTCGAACCATCCAACTTGTTGCTGCGCATCTTTCAACGTCTAAAGTTGAAATGAGCTAATATGCAATCTTTGAGCAATATGACCTACTGCAGGATAGCCCTCTTGCAGGACCTTGTGTACAGTGATGAGCGCCTTGAATGTTTGAACTTCGTCTGCTAGAATCGGTTGAACCTTCAAGCCGGTCCAGATGGAAGCAGAGGTATGATAGTCCCATGTATACACGATACATTCTGGCAGGTGGTTAGCAAGAGCGTCTTGATCGTGAGTGAGCTACTCCGTACTTCGGACGTGTTTCTGTTTTGGTGCCGTCTCTTCTGGGCTTGTGGCTTTTTTGATATTTAACATAAGCTCCGCTTCAGCCTTGTCTCTATCCACAGGTCGTGTTGGAAGGTGATGCTGTCTCTCCGTTAGCGATTCTCAAACCAATTTGGTAGATGCATACATCAGACTCATAGTCGCCATGTCGCGCTCTACTCCTAGAATAATGGTCATTACGAATTGCAAGATTCATGAGTGGAGGGTTTACATGTCGTTAGGGGTATCGCGTTCGGTGAAGGTTGGGTGCAAGTTGGTACTTCCACTTGGAACTAAGCCGCAGCCAAATATTACGCGTGTCAGAGAGTATGAGCCACGGAAATCAGGGGGCTGGATTAATCAGTAAGAAATGATAGCATTATATCGCAAATCCAGATACAAAAAGCTACGCAAGGCCTTCATCTACCCTCAAGTCACTGCGCATCACAGCTGCCAACGAGCGCGGTTCCATAACCCATAAAGACCATCCTTCCGAGTCTTCGACTGAATCTACACTCTCATGTGCATCATTTACAGCGGAAGGTAATGCAAATCCTCGCATTTCGCGCAGCACCAAGCGTACGCTCGTTTTATTTGAGGTTAGCGTAACCATTTTCTGAGATGCGCCCCAAAGGAGAGACTGTATTGTGTGCGCAGAAAGTCGCGCAGCAAATCTTGTGGGCGCGGGTAGCTTCTTGTTTGGGTCATCGTTTTTGGCATCTGGTCGAACGGGGCGGGAAAGGATTGTTATACACGTGGTTATTAACATTTGGTTGAAGGTTTTGTCTTGTATATGTGGTGATATAGATATATCAGGTTTTTCAGAGGGAAAAATGTTGATGGGGATGAAAGGAGGGCGACCTCCCGGCTGTATACGAGAGTTCCTCCAAAAGTCTTCAGAGGCATTGGGGTTGGTGGAAAAGAGCGCATGGGCTCTGGTCACTTCATCCGCCCCTCCTATCTTGTCTATGATCGCTAGGAACCGTTCCTTTGCCTCGGCCGTGGTCCAGAATTGAACATGTGCCAGATTAGCTATTCGTCCGTGTATTCTTTCAATAAGACCACGATTCATCTCATCAATGGTCTGTTCAGCCAAGGCTCGACAGTGCTCGTCAGCATCCTGTGTACTGAGAGGATCCTTTTCGAAGCGTCTTTTCCATGAACGGTCGGTTTGAGGTTGAAATCGTTTATAAGAATCTTCAGGTGTAGTAGGAAGCACTGCATGAGTTATATCGGTTACAAGCGCAATAAGCAATGAGAGGTCCAGATTAATGTTATTGGGTAGGTCAAATTGTGGCGTGGGGGCGGGAGAAACTGGAAGAGAGTGATTCGGTCCTAACTGAAGGCGTATACCTAGGTCCCGTAGACAGTCCAATGTGTATATAATTCTTTCATCAACGATCTCCGCCCCTGAGGCAGAGGTTAGACGAGTCAGACGCAGATAGATCGATGGTGTAAGTCCAGTCTGTCGTGCATGTTCCTGAGAAGCCAAGGCAAGTAGTCTTCCCGTCTGATACACTGTATTTTCCAAGTATTTTTCGAGGGGAAGACCTCCTTTTTCCTTGGTTGAAGTACTCCTACTTTCATGTGCACCTTCGTTTTCCTCATCAGATGATTCGTACCCAAAAGCTTCGATTCCTCGAAATTCCGCTGATAATCGAGATTCTTTCGTCCTGTAACTCCCACATCGATTGAAGAGTCAATGAGAAGAGGGGTCATAATGGGGTCCTCAAAAGAGAGCTCTCACGTGTTGACTCGAATCCAGTCATGGCCGTTGTTTGCTATGATGTCCACTTTGACTTTCGTGCTCGTAGAATGCTTGCCGTTCACCGGATCATCAACACTTGCGGTGTCAAAAGTCTTCCATAACGCCAGTATTGGACGGCGTGCGGACAAAATTTCATCCCATAGGGATAAATAATAAGGGGAGTTGGTAGATAGCGGTTTGTCCGCATCTAGGTTGAGGTGCTAATAAATGTGTGAGTAATTGGATGAAGTGGTGATGTTTGGTCACTCACTGTCTCGATAGTTTCGATTTCCTTCTGAATTGACATTCTCAAATGTCTCAAACCCGGCAAGTCGTTGTCCTGGATGTCGACCACATCCTCGTCCTTCGTCTCATCTATGATAGGCAAAGACTGCCAAAAGGATTTTGATCTTGTAGCAATCAGTATCTCTTGGAGTCTTTCGAGCTGTTCGTTTAGCGAGAAATCCATTTATACAATTTATGGTCGAGAGTAACTTGGCCTCAACCCTGTCCTTTCCATTTGCATCCGACTCTCTCAATGTCGTTCTCCTAATTTTAATAACTAAATAATTACACCCTCAGATATTGTTGTTCTATTCGTTAACGACTTCAAGATATACTGTAGCAAATCGTCCCACCTTGCCTTGGCTAGACTATCACATTAAACTAAAGAAATAGTAAGTCTCCAGGTTCTGTCTGTTCGAGTGCTCATATGAATTGATCTGATATCAATATGTATCTCCCTTTATATAATTCGTTCGCCTAGAAAATATGAACCGATTCCCTCAGCCGGTACTCCAAGTTCGTGATCCAAGGAATTTATCTAGCCGTTCCGAACTCAACGAGCTCAAGAAATTCCTTGGGACAACTCAACCCCAAACGGACTTAAACCTTGTCAATGAGGTCACCCGAAAGCCTGTAAGGAAGAAGAGTATATTCGGCATTGGAAGGAAGGAGATAGACCTCATGAAACCAACTGGAGAGATTAAGTCAACATCTAATGTCATTTCGGATAAATTGACGACTCGTAGACTTGTCAATGGGTGAGTTGTTGTTCGCAGGGTACCCGCCAACTCGAGCTTACAAATTGTCCATCGGAGCAGTCACACTGTGATAATGATTGGTCCTCCAGTACCTCCCTTACCCGTCTCGAGGAGGGAGATCATGTATCCTTTATCCCCATCGTCGAGCGCGTCTGATTTCTATGTCACTCCAACGAGCGGAAAGCCAACCCATCCAAAGCGCTCCTTTTCATACCTAGAAAGTGTTCCTCAGGCTATTTCACTCGATTCACAACTTTCCTCATCAGCCCAAGGCTTTCGCCCGAGCCTATTGAGAGGTCACTCTGAGCAGTCAACTTTCAATACGACATGGAATCCTTTAAATACCCGCGAATCAAACTCACCTCCATTAACTCGTGTCATCAAAAGGAAGGATGAACTCGGTACCGACCTCATATCCTTACCGCCCATTGCTACGGCGCAAGAAGCAAACTCAAAGCCTATGCCTCCCGATGACAGAACCACTGTCCACGCCATCACTATAGTGGGTACGACTCACGACCGTTCACTCTCAGTGTCAATGTCGAGTCAACCAAACTGTAGCCGACTGTCGCAAAGCTCTGCGACACAAGACCATACCTCAAGCGTTGTACAGGCTTGCCTGATCACAAGAGAAAAGGTGGACGCGTCTGTTCAGACAGATCCTATCGAGGTTCCTCAGCCCTTAACATCACAACACGCAAGCTTCAGAGCCAGAGAATCATTTTGTCCACCTACCCCTCCAATAAGCTCTGAATCTTTGCCAAACCCGCTCGAAAAAGTCTGTGTTTGTCGCCCTCCGAGTATGCACAAGACAAAACGACGCAAAAGGCGAAAAACGATAGCGGAGTCTACGCTACACAATACACCGCTTCCAATCCTCAGTTCCTCAAACGAACTCTCAGAGATAACTGAATTGGAAGAGATGGTGAACAAGGATAAAGCCTTTGGACAACTTCTCGCCATTTACAAACATCAAAAATATCTCAGAGATGCAGAAGAGGGCCTGAACCAGCAAAAAGTAGCCGATCTTACCGCTAGTATCATCAGCCATAAAATGGAAAACTTAAGGCTTCTAGAAATGCTTCATGGAAAAGGTATTTCGTTGCAAGACATCCAGGAGGGTGCCACGGTTGCTCACGAACTCTACCTTTCTCCACAAGAACAACCCCTCGACCCCTCGGATATGCACAGTTCCGAACTCGATATATCTCGTTTTACGATGCTAAGGAAGGTGGATCAGCTTGGACGAATGCGGCAATTCCGCCATCCACAAGATGATCTTGAATCACCACTTTCCCAGAGTTGGAAAAACGAGATGATATATAATAACGATGAAATCAGGGACACAAGGTCTGAGAGAGGCTGTTTAAACAACTCTAATATGTCAAATTCCCCCGGCCCTCCTGATACCTCCCAACCACCTATCGCAGGAGACTCGCTTTGCGATCCCTATTCACATGCGGATGACATCGACCAGAAGATGAAAAGTCTAGAAATAGCGTTTATATCTTCGCAAAGCAGAGGGAGCAGTTTATCGACCATAAGCATCAATGCCAATCCTCCGACAATGGTACACGATGACTCAATGAATTCCAGAAACACGGAAGCAGATATTCACCGGTCCGTATCTGAACGTGATGGAATTTCTCCCAATCCGAATCCCCTGTCCGGTTTCCTACATAACCCTAGTATTTCCTTCTGGTCAACGCCAGGAACTGAATGCCAGACCAAAAATATACTACAGAATGGCCTTCATAATACGGGAAGCACTTCACATCTTCGGACTAGGTCTGAGTCCGATATTGAGCATCTGCTTTCCCGGGCGACTGACAAGTCAGGAAACCCATACAGGGAAACGGATAGTTGTGCCGGAGACAACTATTCACCTGACACAGTCAAGAAATCTGGGGACCTTGGTTTTGTCTCATTTGCCATGAACAACTCTTGGGGTTCACTGCTAGGAGAATTGATGCATTATTCTGGTGGAAACTTACAACAACCCGTCACTCAAGATTTTGAGAGGGGACTTGGACTACACCAGGGATGATTTATATTCCCGCAAGTTCACTCTTCAAGGGTGAACCCGTCGAAATGCGACCTCCCCAATTTCAAGCGGACCACAATGCAGTATCAATCCATCATAGTTCATTTCATGAGTCCGGAGCAGCTACAACTCATCGCTAATGTGGCCTTTATCTCCACATCATTCTTTTCCACGTTGTAATGTTCCACCTGCTCGTGTATACATAATTTTCTATAATAAATACACTTGAGCTGATAAACCGTGTCGTAATATTATGTCTGGCCCCTTTTCTGAAATTAAGGAGGAGGTCAAGCGATCTTTGGAACTTAGACTTCAGAATGTAATCGTGCATATAAGACTTATGCTCACAAGTAGTTTGAATATCTACCAGCCAGAGAGGTATAGAGAGGTCTATATCTAGGCTTTTCGAGATGACACAGCTTCCTGTGCAGCAGCAGCCAACTGGTCCTCTATTGATTCTCCACCTTTCTCTAGGCCTCTTATTTCCTATCCACGAATAGTAATACGAGATTAGTATGATGATGAAATCGCAAGTAAGAGTCTCACCCTTTCATGTTTCTCCCAAGCCTTGCAATTCAAATTTTATGTTCAACATGAATCGCCAGTAAGACCCAGTTCCATTTCTAAAAGCAAGATCTCACCTCTTCAAAGGTTTTAGTCTTTGGAAGGTACAAGAAATTGTAAATACGGACCTTTACTACGTTGCATAATGTTCGTATGAGCCGACCACGCTAAATATCCGCCATAAAATGTCACTCCAACACAACCAGTGACAAATGTCCGATGGAGGATATCAATAATAGAAAGTCTTGCGGGTGGCATGTAGAATACGGATATTGCTTTCGAGGTAGGGTGCAAGTTCTCAATGGGTCTGGTCCGGTCGAGCCTTGCCGGCTTCCTTCGATCTTTTCTGTATCATTCTTGTCATCGAAAAATAGTGATAATTTATTTCTGAGTAGGTAGGGTGCTTCTTAAGAACGTAACGCCTGTATATTCGTGACTATGCTTGGAGGACGGATGGCTAGATACAGGAAAACATCGAACGGCGGGGATACTCGGACTAGCGATTGTACCAATACAGCATAGATAAACACGAGCTTCTTTTACATTAATAGATGTCTTTAATGTATATTTATTTGGGGGGTTCGGGTCCATAACAAAGGAGAGTGGGAATGTATTTGATGGAAAGGAGCGAAGATAACTTTCGGGTTTCTGGATAGGAGTTCTTGGGGTTCACAGAGAGATCAGCGATTCGAGGTTGCCTTGAAGGAAAGGTGTGAGCGAGACTACTTTCTCCATATTCGGGATGTGCTTTATCAAGGCGAAGATTACCGGCATGAGGGCTACTATGTAGAGAATCTCTTTGCCTGCTGCCAATATGATGAGCAAAATGAGAGAGATGCCGGCGCTAATGAAGAGGTTATTGAAGGGATCGGCGATGCTGACGGTAGACGGTGACTGGGAAGTTTCAGACTGTTGGCAGTCGGTGTGGTTTGAGATCTTGCTCATTATATCGTCTGGGAAGGCGAGGTAGTTCGGTCTGGGAGTACGATTGACTTTGGTGGTCGCCGTAGTGAAGGAGCGATCGTCAGAGTATACGGACCCTGGAGCGTTCGATTTACGATTCGCCTTGCGGGGAGGTTGCGATGCTCGCTTTAATGGGCGCCCATCGGGACGTCTAGGGAACTGATGTCGACCAACAAAGCGGGTGGTATCGAAATGGACGTTCATCTGAGGGGGAGCGATTGAGGTGTCGCTGAGACTTCTGCCATGTGTAACGAAGAGACGACCACCACCATTTCTTGGTCCCGTTGGTAGATAGGACTCGTCAGAGCCCCCTCGCCTGGGGAACGTTGGAGATATCAGCGTGGCATTGTCGGTTGTAAACCCTCGGCCGGAAGAGTACTGGCCATACCCAGCGGACGACATAGAGGGTCTGATGATTTCATCGGAAAAACGGTGTTCCTCTGACGAGCCCGGCGTCACAGCGCCTAGGTTGATGCACCGATTGGCACGAGAGATGTCTAGGACCAGCTGGTTAGACATGGCAGTCCGGCGAGCATTCTCTCGAGTGGATGCAACAGTGGATATTTCAGTAGCGGCCCAGGAAGCTACTTCCGAATAGCGGTGAGAAGGTGTCGCATTCGAAATTGCGCGAGGCCGTCTTGGCTGGCTGCCAGGGAGAGCCATTGAAATCTTCTTCAATACAGATATCTTCTCTCCTCCGCGGTTGTCTTCGTAGTGATTTGGATTGTAGTGATAAGGGTTGGTTTGAGGACCGTAGGGTAGGATGGTACTAGTTCTCTTCTTGAAGAGAGTGGTGATCCCGCCGCGTGGGTTTGGTTGCTGCTGATAGGAAGTTATTAGGATCACGTGTGGCTATGTACGAATAATACTTACAGAAGTCATAGTGTGTTTGAGAGGCGCTGGAATCGTCTATAGAGCTTGAATATCAGTAGGCCAAGGAGAAGATAAAAAGGAGTGTGATTGGAACCAAAGTCGAACAGGATACCGAGCTTACGAGTACCAGATATTTATGTGTCTCTACTGGCCCAAGGTGAACCAGACTGAGTGAGTTTTTTTGACACCTCCGTGACAGAGAGCAGGGACATCACCCGACGTGTCATACAGTCGGTTGCTTTTTGGGAACCGGATTTTTGCTCATCACCTGTTTCAAACAAGGAACAATATTAGAATCAGGTTTGATGGTCCTTCTGGATTGTAAATAGTGGAGCTAGCAACAGACGGCCAACGCGACTAGAACCTCACAGCGCAACGAAGCCGAACAAGAAGCTAATACGGGCTTCTAATATGCTAGGGTTAGACTATTTGAACCACCGCTTCACATGGTTGTGGCTTGTGTGAACCATATTTGGGATGATCCGTTATAGGACCCGTTTCTCCATCATTCGGACGCCAATAGTTCAGCTGTAATTAATAAATGAGAAGTGGCGTGAAAGGCAAATTTGAGTCGGACGGGGGATCCCTGTTTATTGCATCGATGAGGCCAGCTCTAAAACACAATTCTGACAAGTGACCGCTCGGACGCGCAAGGTATGCCATTGTTCTTTGTGATACAGGGCACATATCCAGTTCAATATATCATTCGCCACGGTTATCCTTCTCTACTCGCTACACTCCCCTCAGCCCCTGCCTGTTGTTTAATTCCTATGTCAAGCCACAACGTCAAAGCCGTAAACCTTTAACCCCCACCTATTCTACCGGCAAGCGGAAACCCCTCTGATCAGAGGTCCCTAAAAGGATACATGCGGTTCAATATCCGCAGGCATGCGGTTTATGAGCCAACATCTGAACCGCCGCGCCCTCCCCGTCCCCTTCCTCTTCCTCTTCCCCTATAGAAAGGTCTTCTTCCGCGATCACCTCCGCGGGTAGATGATGACGATTGTTTTTGAGAACCGTCTTCACTTGCATCGACTGCTTCACTCTTCTCTGGCGCCTGTGAAGGCGTCACCGGTGTTGGGTTCGCTGCCGGCGGGACAGCGGGAGCCGTCGTTGACGTATTGGCAGAAGGCAGAGCCTGTGGCTGCGTGTCGGCGTTCTTTTCAGTAGTAGACGTGGTCCGTGAGCCCCCTCTGGCAGGAGGGTTGGTCGAGCCTTCTGCGATTATCTTGGTCAGGATTTTCGGTACGACAACAACACCACCGCGTCCTCTTCCCCTTCCACGACCAGAGTCGCGTGGCTCGTTCTTCCCAGATGTGTCCCTCGGCTCCGCATCATCATTGTTCTTATCAGATTTGCTCGGCCCGTCCGAAGCAGGAATGTGTCCTCGCTTCTTTTTGCCACTCGTAGAAGGCTTTGTGGGCGTGTTGTCTACTTTATTTTCATTTGCTTGTTCGGAGGTGGCGACATTCTTTACATCTCCTTCGCTGACCACTCTCTTGCCGCCTTTGCCCTTTGGATTCTTGGCGGGAGAAGTTGGCTGCTGTGACGGTGCCGTGGACCTTCCCTTACCCCTTCCTTTGCCAGGTATATCTTGTGCTTGACTTGGAGGGCTCTTCGGGGCCGTTGGTGACTGAGGAGCCTTGGCTGGCGTTTTCGAGGATTCGGCTTTGTTAGCCGTCAACAGTGTCACTGGGCCGCTGGGTACGATTGGTTGAGCTCGTGAAAAGTGAATATCATCTGCCGCTTTACTCGATTTGGACTGCTGTGCATGTGCTTGCTTTTGCTTATGTGCCTTCCCTCCACCGGATCCTGCCTTGCTATGAATCAACGCTTCTAAAAGTGGCGTAGATTCAGATTTAGAAGCATCTAGTCAAACATTTAGTGTGATTTGGGTGACACTTTGAACAAGAGGGTATACCATTAAGGACGGTGGCGGGAGCTTTGTCTTTGCTCGGAGTTTCGCCTTTCTCAATTAAAGATACAAAGCTCTTGTAATCTTCGTCATCTTCAATAGTACCTTGACGTGCGTCGGCTTTCTGGTTGGCCGAAGGCAACTTTTGTGAAGGCGCAAACTCCACCACGGCAGAATACTCGTTGCCTAATGTAGATTTCAGCATTTTTCAACCAAGTTTGAAATATCTCTAACCTTGTTTATCCCGAAACAGGTGACCGTCATAGTTCTGGCTAAATGTGGCGAGTTCTTCTGCAGTCCGAAAGGCAATGTATGCACGAGACATGATATTTCCTGTGCCTTGTCCCCTAAGAATGCGATATGTGGGTCGTTAGTTACTTGCAGATGGACTAATAAATGGACTGCCCACCCTGCCTTGGTTCGGCCGGGCCTGTACCAGCGTTCTTTGACAGTGTTATCATTAACCCATAACTCACAGCTCCTCCAAAAGATCTCTTCAGGAAGATTGGGGGGTAGCTTGCGAACGACAGCTTTGATTCTTTGGACGCTCGAGGTAGACGCCTTGGGTTTGTTCTTTTTGGATGGTGTCGACATATTCTGGTACACAAAAGATTGACTTGATTTATAATAAGTAATAAGTCGATCAGATGGGTGTCCTGGTGTATCGAAGTCAGGAACAAGTGGTGTTTCGTCGACTTATCCTCCACCACTCATAACTGCATTGTGCATAATTAATCTCATCTCGTCGTCCTGGTCTTAGCTTGACATTATGAATCCTTCAAAGATCTGCTCGGCAGCCATTAATGCTGTGACGAAGCAGAAACATGCACAACATTTGTTCAAGCGTTCTCAAACCGGCATTTTCCATGGTAGAGCAATCATGTTTGGAAAAAATGTTCCGGAGATGGGTCACAGGACCCCAAGAACCTGGATGCCGAATATTCGAGCTCGTAGACTCAAGTCGGATATTTTGGATCGGTACGTTGGCAAAATTACCATACCGCCTTTTTCGTCCATAACCTTCTATGATGCAATAAATTAAAAATTGAATACTAATATCTTCACATAGAACAATGAGATGGAATGTCACGACTAGGGCAATGAGGACCATTAACAAGTATGGCTCTCTGGACAAGTATTTACTGAACACGCGGACGAAATGGCTAGGAGAAAGAGCTATGTGGTTACGTTGTCGACTGAGGGATGAATTAAACGATGCCGATGCTGCCCAAGCCGAGACTGAAACAAGGCGATCAAAGACGGAACTTGAACAAGCTAGCGAAAAGCTCATTCTAAGCATGCCGGTAAGTTGGAAAGTTTGTCAAGTTTCGTTGACTCACACCTTCTCAACTAGAAATCGGTTCGAGGTAAACCTGCTCAACCGAGAGATTAATGTTACGGATGCTCGAGTAATTTAGAGGACATTCGAGCACTATCTATAAGCGTCATGTCGAGTATCTATTGCTTATCATAGCGAAACTTTGCCATAATTCGAATATTTGCTGTATTGCAAGACATGGAAACTGAACCATCCATTAAAGTTGACACAGTTGTTACTCGAGCATGATAAATGTCCATCATATCATCCATCAAAGGCCTTGAATTCAGATCTTTGAATAACGGTGGTCTATCTTAGAGTCTTCCTGGAGTGCTGGATTCCGAGGCATACTTGGCCATCTCGTTTTCCTTCTTCTTGAAACCGCATTTCTCATAGAATGCTATACGACCGTCAGAGATGTCAATGGAAGAAAAAAGATGAGAATACTAACGGATATTCTCGTCCGAACAATTGAGGATGGTCTTGTAGCAGCCGACAGCCTCGCTGATGGCGACAAGCGTCTGGATGACTCTCAAGCCCAACTTTTTCCCTTGCATATCCTTGCTAACAGCAATATCTTCAATATGCCCTACACTACCCAACCCCCGGAGGAACTTGCGTTCAATAAAGACCGTGCCAGTAGCGACCACCTTGTCAGTCTCGCGAGAAACGATCGAGATGACATAGTAAGTCTGGCCCCTCGATGACCTGTACGAAGTATTGGCGGGCAACATGCTCTCAAAGTGCTGTTTGTAGGCCTCCAGACCGGGATCGGTCACGACGGACAGCACCTTGAGGACTTCAAGGTGACCTCGGTTGTAATCGTCAGAGGCCAGCGGGCGAACCTATGAGTTCCGTCAACCGGCGGTAGAAATGTCCGAGATCGATATTATTGTTAATTGTAGGGCGGAAATGCATAAAGGTCCATGTTAGTGCACCATAAGCTACGGATACGAAGTTCTTACATGGAGGTCGCTGGGCAAAGCCTCTCGAACATTGTTTGGAATTAGGTCAGACGGGAACAATAATTTGAGTTGTGAATCTGGGGTGAAAGGCATGCTGGAGGTGGTAATCGTCGATGGTGGTCGTGTCTAAGTGTGGTCGTTGAATAAATGCCGGACTGTTATGTGTTTGGAGAATTGAGGTGGCGCGGAGCAGACTAGGGCGCAACAGCATTGGCTGAGTTCATAGCCTATCGTAAATGCGACGGACGGAAATCACGCGGAATGTACAGGGAAATGTTTCGTATCAATTTAGAGCAACTGCATAATGCATAGATTTTGATTTCATGATAGTGTATGGCGAAATCGCATACATTGCATACTCTACATGATGGCGTACGAACGTGAATGCGAGGTGAAATGGGGACGGGGTAGCTGAGGAAAGAAAAGGCCATCATACAACGATTAATAACGAGCGCTCTTGTTTCCACCTCCTCCAGCTCCCTTTGCCTGCTGTTTCGAAATC
>CAJVPT010004594.1:0-13232 GCA_910592055.1 Acaulospora colombiana | reverse complement strand
CTCCCTGGTCTATTCCATCTTTGGCTGTTATAGTATCTGACAGGTCATTTTCGTAGATGATTTGGAATTCTCTATCCATACAATTCAAATTTTTATTTATAAATTATTATATATATATATATATACAGTATTTTTTAGTTTAAATCACAACTGATATTAGATGCGAACTTTATTAAGAATTAACTTAACATTTGTTGGATAACTAAATCTGTAGCATGATATCAATCATCTTGTACAAACTATATATTTCTATATACATGCAGATTAATGATATCCTATTGCAGTTTGTCCTTGTTAAACCAGCAACCACTTCTTGAGTGGGCAGACCTAACTAAGGGCCAGATAATTAATATACAATTATCAATGATATGATTAGGCTAGTTAGTATTAAGCTTGCTAATTTATATTAGTTATTGTTTCACTAAGCTAGTCCTTTTCATATATACCCGACGGGATATTTTATATCCTTCAATATTCCTAGATATTATTTGTTCAAACCTCAGAAGGGAGCATGTTACCTTCTTTATCACCATCTGTGGTATCGGGTCAATTCTTATTAACTGATTTTCAATTAAGTGAAGCACCAGATTTGAATATCCTGAGTTAGAAGAGTGGGGGTCCTGGAGATTGCCAGGATAGGGAGTCTTGGGGGAATCTATAGTAGGCTAGACCAGAAGCCTTTCTTCAGGCAATCCTTTCAATAGTATATCTGTAAATCTCAGTCTCTAATCGACAGATGGCCAGAAATTACATCTTCCTGCAGACTAATCTAATTGAATCTTGTTCTGGATGATTGGGTATAACTTTTATAGGATAACCGGTAAAACCTGATCAAAAGATAATTTTTGATTTTTGGTTCTTAAATAATATTGAACTACAGACCTTGTGATTACGATCTAGGAGCCCTACCACTGTGCTATTGATCCACAGATCTATTTATAAACTATTATATTTAATACAATATTTTGAATATGTTATAACAATTTTCAAAACAAAATATTCAAAATATACTGTAATAAAAGATCTCAAATTTATATATCAAAAATTAAAAATCAAAAAAAGAAAATATACTGTTAAACTAATCTAGAATAGTGATATAATAATTTGAGAAACAATTAGAAAATGATAGTAGCTCTTTAATAAAACTAATTAGAAATAAAATAGTACTTGATATAATAAAGATCAAGTATAATAATAATAAATATATTATAAAACAAAAAAAAATTTAAAAAGAAAATAAGATATTATTACTTCAAGACAATCAAGAAAAAAAAATCAATAATAACAGAATTTACTTAAATTATTGTTAGTTTAAGCTTGAACAAATCAGGTATAAGCAGTCTTACTGGTGATAAAAAAAAAAGCAATAATAGCTCATTAAAAAATTAAAAAGAAAAGTATGAATTTAGAAAATATATCCAAAAAGCTTAATATTATAATAAAATTTATATTTAATTAATATATTCAAGTAGAACTACTTTTAAAAGAACAATTTTTAAAGAAAAATTTTAAGAAATAGTTTATAATAATAATGAAATAATCAAAAATATATTTATCAAAAATCCTTTTAATAGTGTAATATAGTATTTTACAAGAAATATTATTTGCTC
Organism: Acaulospora colombiana; assembly: GCA_910592055.1. NCBI lineage: Eukaryota > Fungi > Glomeromycota > Glomeromycetes > Diversisporales > Acaulosporaceae > Acaulospora > Acaulospora colombiana. Next base: position 11,622 of record CAJVPT010004594.1, on the reverse strand, counting down.
AAAACTTAAGTTTATTAATAAATCAAAAAACTAGGATTATTTTTTTAGTTTTAAAGTTAAAAAAAAATATTCAATAATTTAAAAGTCAAATAAAATTATTTCTACAAATTTACTTATTTATTTATTTATTTTTTTAATACTCATAATCAGGCTAGATTGTCAGTTTATTAATTAATTAAAAATATAAGTATATTTTTATTCAAGCAGCATGATATATATTACAGCTAAACTATTATTCCAATCTAACTAATTTATAATAAGCATAAAAGCCTCTAAGTTTGACCTTGAGAACAATATTTCACTCTGCAATGTTTTTAGTAAAAACCCTTCTAGTTTACTATATTATTGCTAGCAGGTTGTTACTGCCATATATCATATTAAGCTACCAGAATACAGGAAACTACAAAAGGATGGGTTAAAAAAAAGAAGAAGGGATATCTAAAAATGTTTAAATAGACAACAAGAAAATAAAAAAAATAAAAATTTAAAAAAATATTTTCAGTTTCTTCCAAAAACCTGAAAATACCCAATTGAGATATCCTTTTTTTTCCTGATTATCTGAGAAACTTATCCATTCTTGATCTTAATTTTATTCTTATATACCATTTGAGAAAACTTATCACCTAGTAGTAATGATAAGTTCCTAAAGTATTTAGCATAAAATTTAATAGATTACTTATGTTCCTTTTTGAGAAACAAAATTTATAACTCTTCACTTTAATAAAGACAAAAGTTAGAAAATATTATAAATCAATAATTTGAATAATGGAGAACAATTGTGAATAGTTTTTTTATAGTTATTAATTTAAAAATTTTAATATTTCCTAGTGAGGAACATTTGACTTTTGTCTCTATCTCCTCCTTTAGGGACTTATCTTTACCTAGTAGTAGTCTTTACTTCCAGGATATACTTGATTCCAATCTTCTTTGGGCAATGATTTTTTTTTTACTTTTGGTAGAGAGGTAACTTATGATAGATCCTAGGTTCTTATATGACCCAGTAGGAACTGGATCATGTTGTTTCAGTATAGTACCTTTCAATAGCCATACCTAGTTAAAGAAATTTTACTGGTATACATCTTTTATCATCCAAAAGGTTAGATTTCCCAATGATCCTTTTGCCTTGTAATGGTAGGAGGATTTCAAAAATGATAGAGATCCTCATTAATTGTGATATTTTTCAACAACTTTTGAAAAAATGCATTCTTAATTATAACCAAAGGGTTGGAACTTAGTATAGACTAAAAACTATTTGATATTATTGCCTGACCATACTAAAAAGAAGACCTTGGTCTTGAACTTAGCCTAACTGGAATAATAGAAGAGAAAGATCTCAGCTTGAACAAATAGTAGCTTTTTCACCATTTGGAAACTTATTGTTTATATCTTATTGATTTTATGCAACTTAATCTGTAGGTTAATCTAATTGGAGAAGTGGTGTGAATATGGGGTATCAATCAATACTTTTAATTATTAATGATTTTATCAAAACATGTTAGATGATTAGTAGGAGCTTGTTTATATTCAGTTATTAATGTATTTTGTGTCAACCAATTAGATGTTAGGTAATATTGTGCTATTAGAAATTCAGGATAAAACTGAGGTAGGCAAAATTCTCCAAGAAAATCATGAAATATAGTAGATACTTTAAGAGAATACAAGACAGTATATAAAAAGATGAATAATAAGTCTTTTTCTATCAACAAAACTTCAATTTTTTATTACTTCTAACTTTGTAAAGTAACATTCTACTTATCAATCTTTTTACTTCTTAGAACCTTCTTGCTCCTAATAGAGAAAATGTATACTTGAATCTTTTTAGGCCACTAGAGACTCTAGTTTTTATTCAAATAAGTTTATAAATATGTAAATAAGGATAGGAGAGATATATAAAAACAAGCTTCAGGTTGTTTTAATAAAAGTGTAAAGACTTTATTAGTAAAGAAATATAAAACTTCTTGTAAGCATTTTTTTTGTATATGGTTAGAGAATCAGTGGAAAGAATTAATTGTGAATAACTTCCTATAAATTTATTTTACTTTTGAACAAATTATTATTGCTTATATACAGTACATTAATAAAGTTTTTGGACAAATTTTTATATCATAAAGTTAATCTCGGTAGCTTTTTTATTTTATTATATATATATATTTATATATATTGTTAAAAATAAAAAGCTATCTAGATTAATTTTATGATACAAAAATTTGTCCAAAGACTTTATTAATGTACTGTATATTATTTATAAAATAGATTATTTAAATTATTTAAGCTTTCTCAATCACTTAGATCTTTTGGATTACTTAATCTATAATAAATTATTATATATCATATTTTATAAAGTGATATATGCTAATTAAGTATTACTAAGAATATTAAAGAATATTAAAAAAATAATTATAAATAAACAAATAAAAATAAAAATAATATAAAAATTATAACTAAAAATAACTATTTAATAATATTAAAAACTATTTTTAATATATTTTTTATTTTTGAAAAATAAAATCCCCTAAAACAAGTTTTCTTATATAAAAAATAAAATTATTTCAGTAAATTTTATTATTATAAGTGATTAAAATTCTAAATAGTTAAGTGGCTATATAATCAGAATGTTATATATATTGCTTGATTATTAAAAAGATATTTTTGATACTATTTTTTATTAAGGTAATAGAATTATATAAAAGTTTATATTAGTTTGAAGTTTTATTTAAATAAATAATATGGTTATTTTAAATAAATCTAGTTTTCTTGCAACTGATTATTGATAATTAAATTTTAAATATTTTTGATAAAAAAATTTTTATATAAATATTCTTAAATATATTTTAAGCTTATACTATTAAAATTAATCTATCTCAATTTGACTTTATATAATAGTTTTTTTAATTAATTATTAGTTTCCATTTATTATTAAATACATAGACTTAATAAATAGTTTATTGCTAATTCTATTATTTCATATTACAATTTTCTTAAAATACTTTATATTGATAAGTTAAAGCATATTATTAAATACTCCAATTCAATAGTTATTTATATCATATTGATACAAGTAAAAAATAAAAATTTTTAATTAAATTTTACTTTATTATTAGTGTTCAAAATATTAAGAAGAATTAGTCTCCATTTAAATTGAACTTTTTATACTTTATAAACAATTTAAAGTTTAGATAAATATATTATAATAGTCTTATTTTTATAATTAAGAAGACATAATTTAATTTTGACAATAAATAACTTTACTTCTTTAAATAAACTCAAGATAATTAGTTTTAAAATAAAAGATCTAAATTCTATCCATCAAAAATTGAAAGTTAAAAAGATAAAAGATATCATTAAATCTATTTTAAGTAATTATATAATGATTTGAGAAATAATTAAAGAAGAATAATAAATTTTTTGATAAATAATATAATAAATATGATAGTATTTAACAGAATTAAGATCAAAAGAGGTAATACTGAATACATAGCAATACAAAAGAGAGAAATAGAAAACCAAATAAGAAAATATTATCAAAAAATATTTAAAAAAAGAAAAACTAATTATAATAGTTTAATAAAAAACTAAAAAGAAGAGTATTAATTCAAAAAATATATTAAAGAAGTTTAATATAAAAATATGTTTAAATTAATCTTTCAAAAAGAACCAAGTAAGACATTTCAAATAGTTTTTAATAATAAAGTCCTAGAAAAATTGCAAATTAGTTATAAAATACTAAAAAGATTAAGTCAAAAGAGAAAGAATATTTTATGAAAAATATTTAATAACTTTTTAAGATAGAAAGTAACTTTTATTTATTGGAAATAAAATTATATATATTTTATAGTCAAATCAAAACCATAAAATTTTAAAATTTCAAATGTAAGATCTATTGTATTATTAAAAATCATATGAGAATATTTTATTAAAATTTATATTAACAAAATAGAAAATATTTATAAAATAAACAATATTCTTAAAGATTTTAACTATGTTAGATTACTAGAAAAGGTATAGTAGAATTAATTCAAATTTTTAATAACATTTATAAAAATATTAGAAAAAATAAAAAGAAACTATAAATAATTTTTTAGAATACTACAAAAATATATAATATAATTAGTTTGAAAATATTAGTAAAAGTAATAAAAAGAATTAAAGTATTAAAAGATTTTATTAAAATCATGATAAACCTGTTTCAAAATAAAGAATTCTAAGTTATATTTGTAAATAATCTTATAGAATCAATAATAGCAAGAAATGAAATTGATTAGAAAAAAACTATTTTATTACTATTATAACGGATTTTCTATGATTTTTTTACTTTGCAAAATCCAAAATAATATACAAAGAAGATATAAAATAACAGTTACTTGAAATTCTAGTTTAAAAATATATATTACTAAAAGACTAAAATCTAAATATACAACTATAGTCTTTATGAATAATATAAAATAGATAGCAAGATATAAAAAAGATATAGAAAAGATTTTAAAGACTACAAGAATTTTTTATAGAATTAATGATTTTTGAATTAATAATAATAGATTGGTTTTAATAATTATTAATAATTCAACAACTATCCAAAAAGTCTATATAAGTATTAAAAAATAAGTAATAAAAGAGTTTATAAAGTAAAATAAATAAAATTTCTAAGAATATAAATAGACACTAGACTATAGTAATGACTTGTAGGCAATAATTTTATTAATTAGAGGAATTATCTAAATTAGTAAAGGAGCAAAATATCATTCCCTAGGTTGTATTTAGAGAGATAATTTTTTAACGACAAGTGGGTCAGTATGTAACAGTCACAATAATTTGTAAATACCTAGCATATATACAATAAAGATATACCATACTAACCTGACTGCAGGTTAAAAAATAAATAAATAAATAAATAGACAACTAGAAAATTACAATTAAATTAAATGAATAAGTATTTAAAAAAGTCAATATAATAATTAGAGTTCTAAAAAATAAAAAGTCGATAGATAAATAAATTCTCTATATTATAAACAGAATACTTATATCTAAGATAAAGTTTAGAATATAATATAGTATATTGTTCTGAAAAATATATAATATCTTAATAGCAATATATAGAAAATTTTTTAAAAATAAAAGTATTTTATATAGATCTATATTCAATAATATGATATTCTATTCAAAAATTCATAATATAAAAAATACTTAAATATTGTCACAAGAAAATCAAATTTTAGGGACTTAATATTTTAGAGCAACAAGAATTATAACAATTATTAAACTTAAACAAGTATAAATCAAAAACTGGAAATTATTTAATCTATTTATTTACAAATTACTAAATTATCTATTGTATAAAGATAACTTTATATTTTAAGTATTTAAATTAAAAAAAGATATAAGAATAATCTTTCAAAGTTAGAAATAGCAAGATACATTTAAATAAAATAAAAAAAACAAGTTATTTATGAAATATCTTATATTAAAAAAATATAGAATAGCTATATTATCAATAAAAAACAATAGATTAATATACAGTATATAGATTAATTAGTTAAATAAAAGATTAAAAAAATTAAAGATTGATAAATATTTTAACTAATATAAAAAATAAGTAAAAGTTCTATTTTAAAATGATTTCTAATTATAAACAAAATTTATTTAAAAAATTAGATATATTAGCTTATAAAAATCAGAAAAAAAATTGAAGAAAATAAAAATTAAAATATTTTATAATAAATTTTGATAATAATAAATAATAAAAGCTATGAAGTCATGAAAACAAAAACTTTTAAATTATCTAAAAAAAACTAAGACAAGAAAAAATAAAATATAAAGTAATAATATTTTAGTTATTATAGTATTAAAATTATCAAGAAACAATTTTATAAAAATATTTAAAATATCAATAAAATATAAAATAAGACAATAAAAAAAAAAAAACTTTCTCTAAAATCTTCAGACTCTTATAATTTCTTTTTTAGACAATTATTCAAAAGAAATAAATAACACTAAATATAAAAAATATATTCTTGTAAGACCTGTGGGTCAATAGCACAGTGGTAGTGCTCCCAGGTCACAATTACAAGGTCTGTAGTTCAATACCACTTAAGGATCAAACTCAAAAATTATCCTTCTGATCAGGTTTGACTGGTTATCCTGTGAAAGTTATACCCAATCATCCGGAACAAGTTCTAAGCAGGTTAGGCTACATGAAGATAGGACTTCTGGCTTTCCATCGATCAGGGGCTGAGATCTACGGTCGTACTACTGGAAGGATTGCATGAAGAAAGTTTTCTGGTCTAGCCTCTCACAAAAATGCTCCAAGCCCATTTTGACCTGGCAACCTCCAGAACCCCGCTCTTCTAGCTCAGGATATCCCAATCTGGTGCTCCGCTTAATTGAAAATCAATCAATAGGGGTTGATCCGATGCCACAGGTAGTGATAAAGAAGGAAAGTGCCCCCTTTCGAGGTCTGAGCAAATAATATATAGGGAATATTGGAGGGTGTTATATATCCTGTCGGGTACACACAAACTATAGACTAGCTTAATGAAACAATAAAAATTTGTAAAGCTCAATACTAACTAGCCTAGACTAGCTGTTAATGACTGTGTATTTACCATCCGGCCCCTAGCTAGGTCCGTCCACTCACAGAGTGGTTGCAGGTCTATCTAGGACAAACCGTGATAGGTTATCATTAAGCTGCATAGATATAGAAATATATAGTTTATAAAAGATGATTGATGTAACTGCTGTAAGATTTAATTATCTGTCAAATTAAGTTAATTCTTAAATAAAGCTTGCATCTAATACCAGTTGCGGTTTAAAATAAAAAATATATATATATATTTACTCTTGTAACAATAATACAAAACAAAAAGACAATCCAATATAAGATAATACTATATTGAATACTTCAAACTAGCTGGTAGTTGAAGACTTCTATATGTATCTATTAACTGTTTTACTTTCTTACTTCATAGTAAATAAAACAAACAAATAATAATTGATTTACAATTAAAAAAGGAGAACCAATATAAACTTCACAAAGCTTATAGTCAGGCCAATATAGGTTAACATTCTTTTTGATACTACAAGAAACCTTAAAAAGAGATAGATTAGTTAGATAAATCAAATAATCTTAAATCCTTTAAGGTCCAAAAGAATATCAAAACTCCTCAAAATTTAAATAGCTTAATATACAAATCTTCAATCCTTTAATATCAAAACATATCAATAGATAGTACAAATACATATATATATAAGGATAAGTTTTCAAAATATGTTTAATTAAAATCACTATAATAACACAATAAAACTTTATATTGATAATATTAATGATCACAATAAAATAATATCAAATAATTAATATTAACAAGTTATCGAAACATTTCTCATATAGATAATAAATTAATCAAAACAAGTGAACAATACTTGTATTAAATAATAAATAAATAATAATATGAGTCCTATTTATAGCAAAACAAGATTAGCAAGTTTAATAATAGTTACTAAAATAGTATAAAGGACAAGAATTAATCTGTTTATATGATTATTTATAATACAATATAACTATATAACAATAATATTAAGCTCTTTAATTCAATCAACTTTTTCTATTAATCCTCTGACCATATACAAAAAAAATATTTGCAAGAAGTTTTTATACTTTTAAACTAATAAAGTCTTACCATTTTCCTTAAACCAACTTGAAGAAGCTTCAAGAGCCATTAACCGCCTCCACTTCTCTTGCTTACTATTTTTTTCAAACAAAAACTTGACCTCTAGTAACCTTAAAGATTAAGACAACACCTTTCCTACCTATGACAAGAAAGTTCTGAAAAAAAGAAGAACTAATGTGTCTCTATCTCACATTATAAAAAACACTACAGAAGTGTTGTCATAATAAGAGACAATTTTTCCACTCTTTTGTCCTCTATTACTTTTTATATAATTTGTAATAATAATACTTATAAATATCAACTAATAGTTTTTTTTTAACATGTTATCTTATTCTTGTGCCAGCATTGGAACCTTTATTAATTATTAAGATAGATCTTAGGAACAATTAAGATAAGTAATTACTTATACTGTCTAAGGATTTACAGATCAATAAATAGTACAAAGGATATCTATTTACATCTTACTCAATTAGGATAGGAAATTATGAGACTGTCTAGTATAGGATTTTTTCTTAATTCTTAATAAAGTCAGAGAACCAGGAAGTGTTTTAATCTACTAATTTAATGGAGTACTATCCATATTTTAAACCTTGTCCAACTGAGTCAATTTTCCTAGAACTATAGTTTACCGGATGACTTATTGCTATTTCTGTATAGAAAGGCTAATATGTCAAGAACTTGCTTAAGATGTCCAGCATCACCGGTATCAGTGATCTTTTATATAGGATCTTTATGACTTCTGTTAGCACATATATTTTTATAGGGGCCTGTCTTGTTTTTTTGTGATTGCTTGTCCTTTTAGCAATATATCTTTACCTCTAAAGGAAACCTGTCTTGTGTTTCTTTGAATGTCAGAACACCTTTCTGCCCAACTTTGTTACTCTGATAGGAAATCAGTCTTGATCAAGGATGTCATACTACTTAGTCTTGTTTGTTTGGAACCTGTTTTGATTTTCAGCTTGTGTACCAGGCTGATTTCTGTCTTGTTATGGGTATAATAAGTGATCAATTTCTTGTTATAGCCATGTTGAAGTACCAAATCATTACCATAGAATAAATAAGATTTTTGTATCATCAATGACCAATTTTTCACTTGATACTTATATGGTATTGAATTCTAAATCTTGTGATTGTGATCTGGGAGTACTACTACTATGCTATAGATTCACAAGTCTATATCAATTAATAATTAATTATTAATTATAATTATTAATTATTAATTAATTCATATCAGATTATTATTATCCTTTTTTTCACTGATCCTCTAACCACACACAAAAAAGATATTCGCAAGAAGTTTTAATACTTCTATACTAATAAGTCTTACTACTTTCTTTAAATCAACCCAAGGAGTTCCCTTAGAACTTCTTTATTTCCTTTCACTCTTGTCTACAATCTTTTTTACATAAACTGGACTCTTGTAATCTGTAAAGTTCAGCTCCTATCTTTACTATCTATGGCAAGAAAGTTTCTAAAGAAAAAAGGATCAACAATAAAGTATTTTTTACCTTTCAACTATGGTGGAGATAATAGAGATTATAATCCAGTCAAAGGACTTATTTTTCTATCCTTCGATTGATTTTGTAGCCTTTTAGAGCTATTTTTTTCATGGCTTTCTAAGAAATTTTGCCTATTCCAGCTTGACTTAAAATTTCGAGTAGCACAAATCTCACCAATTATGATTGGTTGACATGAAACACATTGGACAAGATTAATAAACAAGCTTTTATTGATCACCTCACATATCTGAATGCATTTTCTCAGCTTCATAAAAATCTGGGATCTATCATAAGTATACTGTCTAATGCAAGTGGATACAGGACATGGCACTGATACATTATTGGATATAAGAAAAAGTCCATTCGACTATAATAAAGGTCACAAGATACTCAATTGACTTTTTAAAAATTAGAGCCATCTATTCCTAAGTATATGTCATATAAAGATAGGTTCCTAAAGAGGGAGATAAAGACAAAAGTCAAATGTCCCTCACTAAAAAAGATTAAAATTTTTAAATTAATAACTATAAAAAAACTATCCACAAGTGTTCTTCATTATTCAAATCATTTATTTATAATATTTTTTGACTTTTGTTCCTATTAAAGTGAAGAACTATTAATTTTGTCTTTCAAAAAGGGACATAAGTGATCTGTAAAATTTTATATGCTAAATACTTTAAGAACCTATTATTAATGTCAAGTAGATTTCTGTTTCTATTACTTAAAAAGTTCAATTAAAAAAAATGAAGAAAATAATTAGGAATAAAGCTAATACATATAATAAATCAGGAAGTTTTTATCCTATTTTCAAAAAATCCCAAGCTGGAAAACTAGAAGATTAATATTACTACACCAATTAAAACTCAAGTCTGAAAATATCAGTAGTGAAGTGCAAGCTAGTTGAATAATCTGGAAGATCCTTGTTGATTACTAATACTAATGACTACTAGCAGGATACGTCAATTGTGAGGCTAGATGTAGTTCTTCTATAAGGAATTAAATCTGAAATACATTACATAGATAGATAAGTATACCCATATTCAGATAGGAATTAGTTTAATTGACAATATATTGAGAGACTTTCAAGTTATTTATATGAACATCCATATATCACCTGGGCCTTTCTGATTACTCTCTTCCCACAAGTCTTAAAACTGTAAAGTTTTCCTCTTCATCTTTATCTTATTTCCGTAAAGATTCAGTAGAAGCTTCCTTGGATGTTTATCAAAAGAAAAACCTAAAACAGGATGAAAAATGGCTGAGAAATATCATAGTTATCCTTCAAAAATAGCACATAACCACTTCTTTTAGTTCTTTTTTTTTTTATTTTCTTTAATAACACCCATATGCTTAGTGGGATGTGAGTTTCTTTTATAAAAAAGAGGGCAATAGATCTAAAAGTAGTTTTAGCTTATTGAATTCTTTATTCACTTCTGAATAAACATCCCTGTATATATGCCTCGTGCAATTGTATAAAATGTAATTTAAAAATTAATAAAGATTAAACATAAATACATTTTAAAAAAAAATAAAAAATAAAAAATAATTCATAATTGATAATTGATGATTATTTCGTAATTGATAATTAATGATTAATGCTTAATTTACAATTAATAATTAATAATTATTTATAATTAATTAATGATTCATTAAATAATTAATAGTGATTAATTAAGTAATTAATTAGTGATTAATTAGATAAATAATTAGTGATTAATTAAATAATTAATTAGTAATTAATTAAGTAATTAATTACTAATTTAAGTGATTAATTATTAATTATTTAAATAATAAATTGTATTTAATTAAATAATTTATTATATATATTTTTATTTTTTATTTATTTAATAAATTATTTGTTAATATATAATTTATTAAAATTAAAATAAAGTTTTTTTTTTTTAAATAAAAATAAAAAATAAATTTTTTTTTTACTTTTAAAATAAAAATAAAAAAACAACTTCTTTGTTTTTTTAGAATAAAAATTAAAATATAATTCTTTTTTTTTATAATAAAAATTAAAAATATTTTAAAAAAATTTTTTTTTTAAAAATAAAAATTAATTTTAAATTTTTTGCTTTTGAAATAAAAATAAAAAATAAAATTAAATTTATTTTTTAAATAAAAATTAAAACTAAAAAAATTTTTTTTTAATATAAATTAAAATATTTTGTTAAACCAAAAAAAAAGTTTTTTAAAATAATCATTAAAAATAAAAAATTTTTTTTTTAGAATAATCAAAAAATAAAACTTTATTTAAAAAAATAATAATTAAAATAAATTTTTTTGTTTTTTTTTTTATTATTATTATTTTTTTTGTATATCCATAGCCAGGCTAGATTGTTAGTTTATTAATCAAATGAAGACAAAAGTACATTTTCATTCGAGCAACATGATACATACTACAGCTAAACTATTATTCTAATCTAACTAACTCGTCGTAAGCATAAAAGCCTCTAAGT
>CAJVPT010004593.1:0-13232 GCA_910592055.1 Acaulospora colombiana | reverse complement strand
AAATCTTTTTACGCCTCTGCCTTGATTTTGGTATTGTTTTGTGTGTGTAATAGAAGGACGGACTCTTCTATCCGCAGATTACGTGAGCTTTTGGTCATTAGCAACAGACTCGCTGATTAGCCTGCTACAATATTCAAAGTTCTTTATCTTTAGCTATCTTGAAGTATTGTCTAGGATCAATTTCCCTCACATTATTTGTTGCTGTTTAAATTTGTTTCTTGTAACCATCCAGAGTTTTTGTTACTTGTTAATATTGATATTGAGAATGAAGTATTCTAGGCTCCATTTTATCCATTCTTCTTTCCAGGATTCTATAAGCTATTTTAATCTATTTTCTTACATTATCTTGATTATAGATAGGTACTATCCTAGGATAGATCCTTTGCTTGTGTTCTGTAGCAGTTAAAATATTCATTAGCTTTGTAGTTCTTTTGTTTCATGGACAACTAGCTGATCTATATACATTAGTTTATTGTTTCTAAGTGATGAAATTGCTTTCTTGTACTCTTCTATTAGCAGGTATTCTTTAATTGAATTATTTCCTGGATTCCATTTAAAAATGTCATTCCATTTTTAGCTTTGAAAGGTTATATCTATATCCTTGATCAGCTTTAGTACTTGTAAAAAGAAGTTGCGTTTTCCTAGGATGTTGTTTAGTAAGTTACATATAAGCATGTTAACAGGCTCACAGTATCTAACTTGTGCTTGATTAAGTCTAATAATCATTGTGGTTCCAGCTGGTTCTAGATCATTTAATCTATTGCACAATTTTGTTATCTGGCTTTCTTTCTGTAATATCCAAAGTCTCTTTAAGTTATGATTCTTGAAATGATGTATTATATTATTGGGTATTGTTCAGTATAATATGATCTTATTTTTGAACAGTTTTTGTATACCATTGTTAAGGTGTTGTACGTTTTCCAAGATAGTATATTGTGTTGCTTTCTGAATTCGATTCTTGGTATTAGCACTCTATTCAAAATATAAATATAAAGAGCTTGTTTGTCTATTAACTTTTTAGTCTTCAGAACTTTGATAACCATATTAATTTTCTTAAGCACCCATTTTTTGAGCTCAATAGCTATTTTTTGGTTACCTGTCCAAATTCCTAGAAACATTGCTTGTTTAGTTCTATCCAATTCACTTACCACTTATTTATTGAATTCTGCTTGGATTTCTTTTGAATATTGATTTGGATTGTTAATAATAACTAGGACTGATTTATTACTATTAATCTGTGAGTCATTTGCTTTGTAAAATATTTTTGCTTCTTCTAGTATTCTTTTCATATATTCCTTTGATCAAGCTATCTGTGTAGTATTATCCATAAAGGCTATTACTGCATGTCATGATTCTAACTTTCTATTACTATCCCCTTTCAAATCTGGATTCCATATAACTGACATTCTATATCCTTTTACTTCATCATTTTGAATATTACATAATAGAAGATTATAAAATATTCTCCATATTAAAGGTGAAATAGTTTCTCTTTGATCTATTTATCCTCTACAATAATTGTTTCTATTAAGTCTTTCTTATACATAATTCTAGACTCTTTATTGTGAAATAAACTCATTATAATTCGAATGAAATCTTCTGGAATTTTGATTTTTTTCATGGCCTTGATGAGCATATTTAGACTGATTGTATCATATACTTTTGCCATATTTTGAAAAGGAATCCATAATTTCTTTTTGTTTTTTCTTGCTTCATTACAGATATTGTTAAGAATTTGTATTGGTTCAGCCATACTTTCTCCTAGTAATTTTGCATAGTTAGGCTTTATCAGGATGTTATTGCTCTTACAGATATTTTCCAGTCTATTTGTGAAAATCTTAGTAAAACACTTTTGTGTAGCTTCTAGCAGTACTATTGATTTTGTGTTGGTGATCTCACACTCCCATGGCTTTGGTTTTACTATTGAATAAATATGACTTTGCTTCTATCTATATAACATTACCTCCCATTTTAAAAAGCAGTTCAGTATCTTTTACAGGTAAAGTTTTTCTTCTGAATCTAATTTTTTTAATATTTTATAACTAATTCATGATTTTTCTGGGGCTTTATTATTTGGAAGTGCTCAAAGTATTTCATTTAGTTCTTCTTAAGAAATCAATTTTAAGAGATCCTTATACCATTTTTCTTCAATATAGCTTCTGAAACTGTATTCTTCTTTCCAGTCTTTTGTTAAGCTATTGAAGTCAGCATCTTGTATTCTGAATTCTTTCTGATAATATTGTCTTGTCTCTTTTTTTATATCATCCTTTCTAGTTATTATATAGTCATTTTCTCCATTTTTGACTTTGACTCTGTTCAAAACTATTTTAATTCACTTCCTATTGAACAAAGAGTTTACTATTCTTCTTTGATTATTTCACAAATCATTACACCTTTGTTCCAAGACCTTTTTAATAATATCTTTTGTCTGTTTTGCCTCTGTATTCTGGCAGGTTAGCTTTAGGCCTTCTATTGCATCACTTATTTCTTTTTTCAAAAGTATCCATGATATATTTGAAATGCTATATTGAATACAATGGTTTTCAATTTAATGATTGGGGTTATGTATTATATTATGTTTCTTAATCACTATACTAAAGACCTATAACTTGTTTGGTTCTTATAAGATTTTCACTTTCTTGAGAAGTGTTTTAAGTTAAAGAGCTTATCTATATTTGATATATTCTGGACCATGCTTATAATGTTTTTCTTGGGTAGTGGATATCTTCTTACTGGCCAGCTTGTTATATACTATCTTATATATTTGTTTCTCGAAGACTCTCCATATAAGTTTCTCTTTTACCCTCTTCTGACTCTTCTTTTAACAAAAGCTCTAGCATTATTCGAAATTTATGGTTTACACTTTTCTTAATGCTTGCCATTGTTCTACTGTTGATCTTTTAATATCGATTTTCCTTTCATTTTTTATAGTGGATCGGTTGATGCCATCTCTTGAGAACAGATTGTTATTATATAATACTATTGTAAGCATTGTGTGGTCACCGCCTATTATTTCTTCCCTACTTTGATTGTCAAAACATAATAATGGAAATTTTGTGAGACTCTATGATATTCATATAAAATCTATTTGGCTATTATTAGTAGCATCCCATCTTGTTAGAGTTTTGTTCTTTTCTTTCCATATTACTTGTGTATCTATGAAATCCCATTCATCTAGAAAGTTAAATAGTTGGATTTCTGGATGTCAAGATGGTTTGAATGTTATCCTGGAAGTTAATGCTTTATCTTCTGCAAGGTTGTATTTAGCATTAAAGTCTTCCATAATTATTATGTGAAAATTCTGTCTATACTTTTCTTTAATGAAGTTTTATACTTTCTCTTGTACTCTATTATTTCATTGTTTGTCAGAAGAGATATAAATCTAAATAATGTATATTTTGTTTCTTCTTATGAGTATGTTGACTGCTATCATATGTCCTTCAGTCTCTTCTACTGATACTATTTTCTTTTCCAGATTCTTTTTTATCAGTAAGCTAACTCTGCATCATAGGAAGTGTTTTTGTTGGCACTATAAAAGTGCTTATACATCCCTTGATTTTGAAAGATCTATTTTGCCTTTGCTTGGTTAGCTTTGTTTCACATAGACCTATAATTAAAATACCTTGTTTTAGTATTTCTTTTATAAGATTATGTTGGTTTGTTTTATTAGTAATACCTCTAACATTGTGTGTTTCAATTCTTATTACTTTCTTTTTGATATCTATGTCTTCTTGGTTTTCATTTTCTAGTGATATTTTTCTATTTATAAATACAGTTTTTTTTATTTGGAGAAAAGTCTCAAGGTCTTGATTATACTGCTGGTCCTTCATATTAATTTGTTCCTCCTGCCATGCTTTGCCCTTGTTAGTTTTTTGGATATTGAAAATAGTGGGTAGGTATTCCCTATCTTTCTATGATTGAACTGATGCACTTTTTTAGAAATGGTTGACCCTCTATCTAAGTGGGCCTTTTTCCAGTTTGTCAATCCTTTTGCCAAGTTTTTCAATTAATTTGCATAATTGAGATACTTTAGATTTCCTGACTTGGATTTGATCGAAAGCTTCTGGTTTTGTGTCTAGTTGTTTGTCTCTCTTGTTGACTAGTATTGATGTCACTGTTTTCTTCTTCTTCTTGACTTTGCATCTTTCTATATGACATATGACTTCTTCTTTTCCTTAAAGGTTCTCTATTGCTACCAGTGGCTGGTGGATCTGATCTTGATATACATCTATTTGTTCTTATGTGGTAATTGCTACTCTTTCCAGTATCTATTGTTGCAATACTCTAGTATTTCATCTCAGTATGGTTATCTGTTTCCTTTCTATGAATCTTGTATCTCTACTTTTCTTCTTTTTCAATAGGATCATCAAAGATATCTGATTCATATGAGTTGTTTGAGTCAATAGACATTCTATATTGTTACTGATAGTGATTTTCGCACTTCATACTAGTCTTTGATTCTCAATAATAATTTGTTGCTAAAGTGCCTCTTTCAAGTTTTTCTTATTTTCAAAATAAATTACTGAATAATCTTCTGATGTTAGAGTAATCTTATTTCTTGGTACGTAAGAGGCTTTTGCTTTTGTCTGACTAAGTGATTCAGATATTAGTTTTATAGATCTTTCCTTCACCCCATACAGTCTTAAGAAGTGACACTTTCTTTCTTTGAGTATTTGGGTTACTTCTTGATTATCTAGCTCTTTTTGGGCTATTATCGACCTTACTTGATTGACTTTAATCTTGAGTACCCAATGTTGTTTCAATTTGGTATGCTCACAATGTACCAAAAGATGGATTCTGAATCTTTTTTGATGAAAAATCATAATATTCATGAATATTGACTATTTCTTCATATTCTTCCATTGCCTTCCTAATAGATTGTTTATTATATTTGTGTTCTGTATCTACCAATGTAATATACTTTGATCAGTTTTTTGCTGAAGGAAAGCTTTCTGGTTTGAAGAATCTTTTGTTTAGAGCATATTTTTAAAGACTGGATGTATACTCCTATCTTGATCCATTTTCTTAATGAAAAAGTTTTTCTCTTCTTCTTATTAATTGATTTTAAACATCATACTGCATCCTTCTCTTCATCAATATCAAAAGTGATCCAGTGGTTGCTATTGATAAACTCAGTTTTGAAGAGATTTTGTCTCTTGGGAATATTTAGAGTTCCTTTGAGATATTTGATTTCTTTTTCTTTGTTGTCTCCAGGTAGTGTAGCTTGAAGCACTTCCAATATGATTGTACCTATTTGTTTAATGAAATATGAATAAAAAGTATTCTCTGTAATATAGGTTCCTTAAATCATTTCCTTAATTGCTTCTGTTTCTATTAGTTCTGATATGTTCTGGTCTTCCATTTCAACTTCTTTAATTGGTTGGCTTTCCTCAGTTCCCATAGAAGTTAGTTAAATATCCATCAGAATGTTATTTGTTTCCCTAAATTCTTTCACATCGTGACTTGCAGTATAATTTTCTGCCTTGTTTGTTAAGGTATCATACACCTTTTCTTCAAGTATAGGAGCTTTGAGGTCTTGTTTCTTGCTTTGTTCCTTTTTCCACAAAGTGAGAATATATTTTCTTAACATCTGTTCTTTTATCAAGATTTCAGGATCTATATTTAATAGAGTGGCTAAGATATTGTCTAATATTGAGGTTATATAAATTGCTCCTATTGAGATATATGATTGATCTCCTGTTATGTGTCCTAGCTTGTGTTGTAGCATTTTTGTTTTCCATAGTTCTTGTTAGAAATCATAGCTAGTAGTGACATTGTTTAATACTTTAAAGATTCTTTGCTCATGTCTTTCCAAAATTCTAATAATATTTTACTATTTTTGAGTCATATTGTTATGTGAGATGGATAAACTATTATGTGTATTAGGTTGTTTTGATATTTTATTGATTTTCTTTGCACTGATCTGTAAATTTTTTTTTAAACATGCAATATTGTCCATTTTATTGAGATTATATATCAAAACATGTTATTTTATTGAGTAAAGATTATATTACAAACATTTTTCCTATGTGTCTAGTGTATATAATTACAATAAAACCAATTATTACCTGGACTGATGGGTACACACTGCCAACGGCAGTGGGACTTGGCCTTTGGAATCCTTGTGACATGTTGTTCTTGTTGAGAACTAATGTGTCTAGGTACCATTAGTATGTTCCTTGTAGATTTCGATAATGTTGTGAGTTCCATTGAGGATGTTGTATATGAGTTCTGGGAAGTATGCTTCCATCTTGTTGAATACAATATCTTTATGTTCTGATTTATTTGTGTGTGATTTGTGGTGCTTCTCTTTTTTGCTAGTCAATATTCCTTGTAGTTTCTCCCAATGATGCAAATACTTACACCTGTCAATCCATATGTTGTATGTCCAGAATAAAGGATATTGTGAATACTAATGATGGTTTCTATTATTTTATTGGGTTTGATATATTTGTCGATGATCTTTAGGATAGTTTTGCTAATGCCTCCTGAGATGATCTTGTTCTACATATTGTTTGCTG
Source organism: Acaulospora colombiana (assembly GCA_910592055.1). NCBI lineage: Eukaryota > Fungi > Glomeromycota > Glomeromycetes > Diversisporales > Acaulosporaceae > Acaulospora > Acaulospora colombiana. Next base: position 6,711 of record CAJVPT010004593.1, on the reverse strand, counting down.
CTATGTTTGAAGTGAGTTCCTATTTGATGTCTCAGTTGATATTGTTATCAATTCTTGCTATTATCTCTTGGTGTATAGTGTTTAACATGACTTGTTCTATATCGATACTATGGAAGAGGCATCTAAAAGGATGAATATTGTCTTCTATATTTGGACACCTGAAACATATGTCAGTTTGTATATGTCTGGTCTTCTAGTGTGAAGCTTATCTATTGTAGGAAGCTCTTTATTCCATAGTTTTAGTGTGAAACTTCTTTGTGAATAATTTCATGAATATGTTTTGTTGAGATTGATAGCTGATGGGTGAAGCCTTTGGCTCATTTCTTTTTAATCTATATCTTCTGCCTGTTGTTTAGTGAGATTTTTATTTTTGTCTAGTATGATCCATTGATATGTTAACCGCATTTGCCTTATGTGCTTAAAGGCCTTTCGGATAATTGTAATAGTTTTTGTTTGATTTTTGTAGTAGAAGATAAGAATCCTGTTGCTGAGGATAGTGTCTATTAACTGGTCTTGGGAATCAATTGCATTGTTGTTATTGTGATATTTTGCCAATTGGTCAGCTTCAAGGAAGGGGTGGGTAGTAGAATAGTTATATTCTTTAGTAAATATATTATATGATGTCGAGCATATCCAAACTTGTATACCAATACAAGTAATATATTATATATTGTAGTATTGTTACATAAACTAATTATATAACTATGGCTAGACTATTTTTAGTATAATAAAAATTATCTAATCATATGATTACTATATATAACAACCAATAAGAAAGAACATGCGATACTATCTTCATTTTTCCCAAAACAATTTTTAAAAGTAATTTGGTTATCAGACCATTGTATACTCTAACCTATATCAAAGATTTTTGACACTTTGGTGTGGTGCCAGCAAATTTCTTCTTCCACCAAGATCTTCTGATCACTAGACTTAAAAACTCCAACAAATGTATGTTAATAGATATATGACCAGTATATGGTTTACTTTTTTGTGTTAAACTTGTTTAGATAAGAATATCTTTTAAGATACTCTTGTATCTGGAGTACAATTCGTTATCAAGAATTCTCTTATTTGCTCAATCTTTAAGAAGATTATTTATCTGACTAGTAGATAAGGTTCTATATGTAGCATAGCCCCTTACAACTAAATCAAAAGAGTTGTCGATAGGATTGTAGTTCATTACTAAAATTAGTTACCTGGCATCGATCTACAATTCAGATAAAGCAAGTAATCACCTGGTTTATTTTGTCCTAATTATATGATGGCATCAATGACAGTATCTGTTTGAGATTATCAATATCGGTATTGATAAGCATTGTTGCATTGTCCGCAGCAGTAAGATGGATGACCATTTACTTCTTTTGTGAAGTTTTTGATATCTCAACTTCTATAGCTACCAGTTTATATATATTATTGAAGTATCTTTTTCTTGCTGAGTAACTGTTGAAGTCTTCTCCACAGACTGTACACTTGCACGCCTTCAGAGGCAGAGGTTGTTTGATATTCAGTTATTTGTGAGTAGGTAGACCTAGCTTTTTTCCCCCTTGAAGCCGATTTTTACATGACTTTTATTTTCTCTTCTTTTTAGAAAAGCCAGTGTTTACTTGCTGAGTGGGGATGGCAGTTCATTTAGAGTTACTAAAACAAATAGAGGAAGCCCTTTCTATTCATTTTGTAAAAAGCTTCTTGACTTAAGATAACTGTTCAATTGGTCCTGAGTATTTAAATACAGTACCATAAGGAAGACTAATCTCTACAGAAATGTGTGTTATAATATTGATTTATATATAAAAACTTCACTTTGTTGTTTACTTTTATGAAAAGTTCCTTATAAGGAAATTTTGTTTTTGAAAAAGTGTTGAATAGGAGAGAGTTTGGTACTGATTTGTAAATAAGATACTATATTGGATTATGTAATTGGATAATTCATGTCAATATGTTGTTTCTTTACATATTTCAGTCTTAGTGCTGATTCTATTTATCTACACGTGTATTACTTGTTTATTGCTCTTGATATAGTCTGATTGACATGTATTACTTCTTTGTGATATGTTGACATGTTTTGAGTTTATTGTTTCATTACAACTAGATTATATTTACTTTTACGTGTTCGTGTTTTCATGTTATTAGCTTAATAAATCAGTTGTTGTGGTTGATTACTACTAATCTTTACTATTTAATCCAAGAGATCTGAACGTCCTTTTAGATTTTTGGAGTCCTAACTTTGAACTGATTTATCAGTTTGAATTATTGCTTCTGAAACCTCTCTTAATGCCTAGAAAGGTGTTAACCTACACTGGCCTAACTAAAAGCTCTATAAAGTTGATGTTGGATCTCAAGAAACCTATTATTAATCAGCTTGTCCTTGCTTTCTCTTCTTTCTTAAGCAAAACAAGTGTGTAAGGATATTGTTATTGACTAGTATTATCTCTTCCTTGTTGTCAGGAGTCAAGTATATATTATAAAGAGTGGAGTTGTTGTTATTGTTATCTCTTCTTGAGGTTGTTTCTTGTGAGAAGGTTTTGTCATTAGAAAATTACTATAAAAGGAAATTTTTTAAAATTTTGAGGATCAGTGGAAAGAGTTGTGTACTTGCCATTATTAGGTTTTATTTATAAATATTTAGTTAATAGTTTATATTTTTAATATTTATAATTTATTAATATTTACAATCATTTTCTTCTAAATTAAAATATACATCTGTATAATTTAAATTTTCTGCAGTACTGCAATTGCCTTGATTTTTTTTATTGATTCTTCTAGTACTAGTAAAGCAAGAGGATCTTGTTGCAATTGCTCTTGCTGATACTTTTATGTTTTTCTTTTTCAATTTCTTCTTTTCATTTTTTAATTGCTGTTATTGTTTTTTTGCCAGGTTTTGTGATAAACCACTAGTTACATCTTCCTTTGGCAAACCAGTTGTACCATATAACACATATTCTGGTTAGTAAAAAAGAATGTTGCTTTGTATAAAAATTTAAATAAAAACTTAGTATTTTATATTCAAACTTTTTTATAATTTTTATAAAAATACTTGTTATCTTTACTTTTATTTCCCATTTAGTCATATAGAAGTTGCCTCCATCAAGATCTTCTTCTCAGCAAATAAATTCTGAATCACTTTCAGAACAAATTCCTCTCAAGCAACTGGCTGCAATTGCATGATCTAAAAAATTTGTATCAGTATAGACAAATTTGTTATAATTCAAGGAATGAATAAGTTTGATTTTCTTTTTGTCATAAAACACTGAAATACTGTATCTTTTTTTAACTGCTACATATTTGTTTCTATCTAACCTTAGAAGTTCATGCTTGGCAATTTTTTGCTATATATTTGAAGTCACATTAACAAGAAAAATACCCATTGCGTAGTTAAACAGAAGGCTGTTTATCGTGATAACTTTTTCTTCATGTAAGTACTACTGGCTTGTTTCTTGTAACTCTTTCAATATATTGAAAACATGCGTAAAAATTTTATATTCTCTTGTCAATAGATATCTAAAACTTGTTGACAGTACTGCTTAAGTATAAAATTAAACATATATAAATTTTATATACCCAGCAGCTGCCAATGCTCCTTGATTAAGTTTCGATATATCATCAAATTAAACAACCATTCTTCATAGCTAGAATATTTTCAGTACTGTACCTTGCATGATATTTAAAACTTTGGATCCAATTCGATTATGATATATAGCTAATTATGGGTCCCTAAAGTATTTAGCATATAAAATTTTGCAGATCACTTATGTTCCTTTTTGAGGGACAAAATTTATAGCTCTTTACTTTAATAGGAACAAAAATCAGGAAATGTTATAAATCAATTATTTGAATAATAGAGAACAATTGTGTGTAGTTTTTTTATAGTTATTAATTTAAAAATTTTAATATTTTCTAGTGAGGAATATTTGACTTTTATCCTTGTCTCCTTCTTTAGGAATCCATCTTTATATAAAGCAAGTATCACCTTGCCTAAATCTTTGTTATGAATTATAATTTCCTTATTTTTTTTTATTATATTTGATAGGCAAGAGGTAGCATCAATGGCTTGTACATATGAAGGCAGTAGACTTACTTTTTCATACATCCACTTTTCTTTAATTTTTTTTTGTTATATCCAGGTAGAAGCCCAATAAATATCATTTACTTTGTAGGCATTGGCAAAGTGTTTTTGTGTCATTAGTTTCTCTCTTACCTAAAATATAAAGATGTTAACTAGATTTTTTATTATTAAAACTATTTGAACTTATAAAGTTTTTATGTGTTTTTATTTTATTTTTTTTCAATTTGTTGATGTCTGCTTTCAAAGTAACTGTAGTTTCTATATCATTGGCATAGCAAAATCTCAGGAATGTCACAAATTCTCTCTATCAATTTTTTTATTTTTTTATTAATATTAATAAAATATATATAGCAAATATATATACTTTAATATATTTATATTTGAAAAAGAATCGATTTTAGAATCAGATACAGTTAGGCAAACACTTGTTAATTTAGTGAAAAGACTTTGCAAACAGGCAACATACTCCTCAGGGTTATTATTTTTCAACAACACAAGGAAATGTAGAACAGCAGTATACAATATATTTCTATATATATTTAAAAAACAGGTATTAGCCATATATATATATACAACTTTCCAGTGCAACAGGAAATTGATAGCCTAGCTGCAAGTTAAATTGTCAACAATCCAACTTGCAACTATACAAATGCCTACTTAAATGTTTTCAAGAGCACTGCTTTAATCTAGGATTTTCCACTAGTGGTAGTAGTAGCAATGTAACAGATTTAAGCTTATCTAGTATTTTATCAATAAAATTTAATATATTATATTAGGAAATTTTTTTTGATAAAGATCTCTGGAAATCTCAACCTGTTAAATTTTTTTCATAAATTTTTGAAAAATTCTTTGAAAAACTTTAAATATTTTCAAAAATTTATAAAACAAAAATAATTTCAATAATTTTAATAATAAAAAACTTTAAAGATTTTTTATTTCAAAATTCTTCAGAAATATTCAAAGTAATAATATGTATATTAAAATAAAATTGATCAATAAAATATTGATTAATTTTAGCCAATCAAAAATTTAATTAATTTAATTTATAAGTTGTTATAATTTTGTCAATATTATTTCAATATTATTTCATTTTTAAAACTATAAAATAATTTTTGAAAAATGACAAAGAATTGCATATGGTCATAATATGACATAACTTCTTGAGATTTGTGTTATATAAGGTCTCTAAAGTCTTTTCTTTTTTATTAATGTCAAATAAAAGAAAAGAAACACGTAACATGTTTCAACGAATAATTTCAGGTTCAGGCTCTAAAAATAACAAGAAAGTATTTCAAAGCCCTCCAAAAAGCCCAAGAGTACTCCCGGTACACCGGGACAAGCTAAGGAATGAAGATCACCATCTCATGCCAAAAAAGAAACAGAGTCAACCCAGAAGTGATTAAGATTCCCAAGTTATTTTCAAGAATTTTCACCTACTAGGAGGCTGCCCAAAAAATCTTTAAATATATTAAAAAAGATATAACTATTTAAATAAATACTTATTTATATGTTTAATTTCTAATATAGTAATTGAGAGACTTTTGGAATCCCGCAAAAGTCTTCACAAAAAAATTGATCAGTTATTAGAATGTCAAAAAGCCATTGAGGATAAGGTTACTTACCTAGAAAACAAAATTCACACAAGGCAACATTTAATCATCAAATAGGATTTTATTAAGGTAAGGTTTAATTTTTTATTCTTTGAAGAACTTCAATAACATTTCAAATTCTATAATAGTGTACAATCAAGAGTATCGCAAAAGAATTCTTTTTTGAAAAAATATATACAAATCCTGAAGATTTTTGCCATTATACAGAGAAATATTTTCAATGAGAATATTCAGAGTTTTTTGAAGGCCTCACAAGAAAATATTGAAAGATGTATTATGAAAAGTATATTCATCAAGTGATAATTATTACAGTTATTAGTAATATAAATAAACTTATTAACAATATTATTTATTTAATAGCTTGTGTGACAACACAGATCGCTTCGAGGAACCACAGCTTTGAAAATCCAGAATGCCATGTTTTCAGTCTTCGATGAAAACTCACTGGATACAATCAATATAAATGCAATCACTATCGAAATTATGGTCTGAAAAAATTCGTAAAAAACTCTGGAGTGTTATAAAAATCTTCATATCTGTTCTAGTAGGGAAAACCAAAGTGTGATGGTGCATATTCTCGAAAAAGTCTGGCCAAAAGAGGATGTTTCTGAGGAACAAGTTGCATTCACTATCACAATATATTAAATGATTCTAAATTCACATAATAAAAGTATTTTAATTAATAAAGCATTAATTAAAAGTAAAATAGAAAAAAATAAGGTAAATTTTAAAATTCTTCAAAGTCTTATAGAGTTATTTGTTTACTAATAAAATTTTTTAGAAAAAAATTAAAAAGAAAATCAGATTTATGGAAGGGAATTCAAGCAATAAAGATCAAGAAATGCATGAGCATGAAGATTCTGAATTTCAAAGCACTCTGGAGGAAATAGAAAATAATGAAAATGATCTAGGATTGTAACTAGAAAATATAGAAATAGAAAAATCTACTTCAACAATGAGTGATGTAAATGTAATTGATTAATAAAAATATGTAAAAAAAGTAAATTTCAATAAATAAATTTTTAAAAATAAATA
>CAJVPT010004592.1:0-13234 GCA_910592055.1 Acaulospora colombiana | reverse complement strand
GATATCTCTATTTGTGAACAGATGGATTTCTATACTTTGACTGCAGTGTTGCAGTCAGTGTAAATTGTAACTATTGTATTTCGGGGAGCTGTATACAGTGCAGTGAAAATAGCTAGTATTTCAGCTTTGGTTTCTGATGGCCATGTGAATGCTCCTACTGAGAACTGTTTAACTATTTTGTCTTTCTTTATCATGATCCAAGCTATACCCATTTTGAATTCATAATCTGTTATTTTTTTTTTGTAAAAGCCATCTATATAGAAAGTAAGCCGATTAGCCATATTCCTTTTATTATATCTCAAGGTATTCTTGAGTTCATCTTTGTATTCTTCTATTTGTATGGCTTCATCTATTAGTGTAATATCCCAGTCTTTAACTAGAATCTCTACTTCAGCTGGTTTGAAAGTTAATAGAGTCACTGTTTGCTGCAATATATTTGTCTGCCAGTCTGTGGAATTTCTTGGCAAGAGGATCTGTTTTCTTTTTCTTAGGTTATTATATCGATTCAGCTATGGTAGAAAATGGATCTATGACATGGCCACTTCTAATGATTGCTCTGTACTGTCTGATTGAAAATGAGTATTATTACTAGCAGGATCGTATACTAGTTAATATGGATGAAATAGGTTTTGTTATTAATAAATTTTATAAATACTGTCTTTCCCCATGTATTTGTTGCAGTATTAGCCTGAACTGCCCAGTAACTCTTTCTTCTATCTGGATATGTTGAGAATGCCTCAATTTGTATATTATAAACCATCCATTCAAGTCCGTGTAGAGAGTTTCATAGGAGAACTTGATTTGCTGTTATTTTTTCTTTCACTTTCACTTTTTTGTACCAGGAGGGAACCAGTTCCTTGCATCTCTATAAAGGATTTGAATTGCTCTTCATTTCTTAAGTATCATTGTAATGGTATTGATAAGCTGATTTAAAAACATGATCTTATGTTTTCATAGTGATGAAATGGTCTTTTCGTATTTTCTATTCTCTTGCAGTATAGATTTGATCGATAAGATACCTCCCTGATAATCGAATATGTTTTTCTATCTCCAACCTTGGAAAGTAACTTGTATACTTTTTGCCAAGGCCAGTGTTGTAGCTGCCAGGTTTCCTTTCATTAGCTTGTAAGAGTTGATAGGATTGCTTAAAATATTACCTGACTTCCAGCATTTGATTTGGCTTTATTTCAGTCTAATTATGGTAGCAATACCAGAGACCTCATTATTGTTAAGCTGACAGAAGAGTGCAGGTATGTAACTTTCTAGCTGTATTTCCTAGATACTTTTGAGGCCATATATTCCTTTGTTATGAATACAACTGTTTGAGATTGTTTCACAGACCAGGGCCTTGTTCTTAAATGCTTTTCTAAATATAGCTATGAGATCATTACATATTTTCTCATTCAGGTGTGTGTGTTGAATTCTGTATTCTATTCTTGGAATCAGAACCCTATTAATAATGTATCGGACATGTTTTTCTATCAACTTCTTCCTGGTTATTGCCTGGACGACTGTTCTAATCTCTGATTTTATAAGACTGATAGTGTCCTGGTTTCTTTGTCTTGGTCCTAGCCAGATACTAAGAAATCTAGCCTAGTTCTTCTTATTGATTTTATGGACTATAGTATTCTCTATTCCAGCCTGAACAGTTCCAGAGACTTGTGGATTTCGATTAATAGTAAGGAGGATTGATTTCTCTGTATTGATCTAAGAATCATTTGCTATATAAAACTTTTTTGCTTCTTTCAGGATCTTTTCCATATCTTCCTTGAATTTGGCAATCCAGGTTGAGTCATCCATATAAGCAATTACTACCTGCCTTAAGGAGAGCTTTATCTTCTCTCAGGTTTACTAAAGTTGGAAGACTATTCTTCTTCTATGGAATAACCCAGATTGCTATTATTTTGGATCTTGCATAGAAGTGAATTATAGAAGATTCTCCATAATAATGAAGAAATCGTTCTCCTTAATCTATTCCATTTCCTGCTACTATTGGGTTAGATAGTCTATTGGGAAGGATAATACTACAGTTTCTATCTTTGAAGAGATCTATTATAAGCTTCTTAATAGATATAGGAATTCAAATCCGATCTATGGCCTTTTCGAGCATGTGCAGAGATATTATGTCATATGTCTTTGCAGTATCTTGAAATAAAATCTACAGTTCCTTTTTCTTTTTTCTAGCCTCTTCACAAATATTGTTTAGCAAGTGAATAGGCTCTGCTGTACTTTCTCCCTGTAGCCCGGCAAAGTTTGGTCCTTTTAAGATTTTGTGTTGCTTGCAAATTGCTGATAGTCGGTTGGTAAGGATCTTGGTAAAGCATTTTCAGGCTGTTTCTAAGAGAACAATGGGTCTTGTATTGCCCAGGTCGCATTTCCAAGGCTTGGGTTTGGGAATAGGATAGATATTACTGCTTTTCCATTTCTTTGATATTTGACCTGTGCTTAAAACTTTATTGAAAAGAAGACATAAAGTTCTTTTTTCTTTAGTCTCTAAGTGTTTGAGCATTTCGTAACTGATGTATGAGGGGCCAGCAGCCTTGTTGTTTGGGGGAGATTGCAAAGTAGCTTTGAGCTTATCTACTTTTATTTCTTCTGTTAGAGGTAAATACCATATTGGATCAATCTATTCTTTGGGTTGGTATTTTTTTTTCCATGAGGGGTCTAAATTCTCGAAATTAGCATTTCTCTTTTTGAATGCTCTTTTGTGATATTCTTTAACCTTGCTTCTGATGGTTTGAGGGTTGGTAGCAATGTATTCTTTTTCTCCTGATTTGTGGTTAGCACTCGATCTAATATGATTCTAAGTTTTTTATGATTTAAGACTGAGTCCAGTATCCACTTCTGGTTAAATCTAAGATCATTACATCTGTTATCCAAAGCCTCCTTGATTTGGTTTCTATTATGGAGACTTTCTTTTTTTTGCATATCATTCTAAGAATATATTTTATTTTAGTAATTTTCCTCAGTTGCTCTGGAATTTCTTCTTGCGATTGAGGAGGTACTAATTCTTCGTCAAGGAATTCATAAGTATCTTGTAGGTTCTGAATGGCCTTCTTTATATTTTCTGTGTCATCTGTGGTCTTCGTATCCCAGTTAACCTGGATTTTCTTTAGGAAAAAGTGAATCTTATTGGCTTATCTATAGGCTTCAAAATCCTTTTTTGAGATTATTGATTCCATCTTGACTTCTTTTTTCCTGTTGGGAGTGGAGTAAACTCTTTTCTTCTTGAGGCACCTGTATGCATCCTTAATAATTATGGTTTCAAGTTCTTGCCAGACCTTTTTGAGCTCTTGAGAGCTGTTCTCAATTTCATGCCAGGAGGCCTGTGCATTATTTTCAGGAAGTTTGCATTCTATCCAAAGTTTGAATTTTTTCCATTGTTCTACAGTGGAGTTGCCTGGGTCTAGTATTTTTTTATCTTTTGTTCTATTTTGCTCTTGTACTTGGTTTTTGAGCAGATTGTTTGTTGTCATTTTTGTTAATAACAGGGTATGGTCACTATCCAGTAGTATCTCCACTGGAATATTTTTGAACTCATATATGTTGTTTAGACTAATTTCTGATAGTATCCAGATATAGTCAATTCTGCTGTGTAATGAGTTATTTGCCTACGTGAATGTGATATTTTCTTTTTTTTCCCAGGAGTTTTGAACATTTATGTAGTTTCAGTCTTCTAGGAAGTTGAAGAGATCTATTTCAGCTTTTCTGTATCTTAGGATTGTTTTATCTATAGATAATGATCGATCCACTATTGAATTAATAACTGCATTGAAGTTATCCATGATTATGACTTTGAAGTGGTTCCTTTGCTTATCTAGAACCTTGTTTTGAAATAGCTGTTGTAGCCATCTACTTTTAGCTTTCCCAGATAGCAAATATACTTGATAGATACAGAGTTTGCTTTTTTTGATAAGAAGTTGGCTCCTATTATGTGTCCTTCTATTCTTTCAATTAATTTCAGCTTTTTTCAATATTTTTTTTAATAAGGAACCCTATTTCAGATTCTCTGGGTTTCTCATTATTATAGCTGTGAAAGAATTTGTGCATTTGTTATAGATTAAAGGCAAAGTCTGCTGTTTTGTCTATAAGTTTAGTTTCACAGATCCCTAAGATATCTATATCGAGATCTTGTATGAGACTAAATAGTCTTTGTTGCTCAAAACTAGTGTTGATGCCTCTAATGTTATGTGTATCAATAGTAATAGTATTGCCTAGTGTGGAGCTGTTAATGGTATAGTTCTTATATAGTATTTGTTCTTTATCTAGTTTATTAATAGTATTCTTTTTAATTGTACTAATGAAATCATCAAGTGGTGTGGTATGTGTTGTATTAGAAAGAGTTGTATTAGTTTCTGTTATTGTTTCTATGGTCACTCCTTTTTTTCAGAATAAGTTTGATTCCTCTTGTGCATCAGACTCTCTCCTGATATATCTTGATTGGATTGATGCTTCTTAGAAGTGATTATTTCACCAACTTCCTCTTACCCTGTTCTGGTTACCTGTTTTCTCCTTAATTATATTTATCCTATTATTTAATTGCTTGAGATTATATAAAATCTAGCATAAGAGATCTTGATCACTCTCACTTTCCAAATAAGGGCTTTTTGACCTATTTTGCAAACTTCTTCTTCTGGTATGTTGATTGATTGGCTCTCTGTTACTACTGATAGCAAAGTGTTTAGGGGTGTCTAATGCAGTGTATTCTTCTCTATTACTTCTTTCATGTCTTATTCTATTATTGCTTCACTGCCTAAACTGTTTCCAATTTTTGAAACTATGATATCTTGCTGAGTTAGAAGTAGACTCTATTGATTCATTATCTGATTGTGGTTTAGATGTCGATTCATTGTCTATTTCTATATTTCTGGACCTGAAACTTGTATTTCTATCTTCATTTTTGGGATTCTGTCTTTCTGTTTTAGATGTATACTTGATACTCTATGAGAGATGATATTCCTGTAAAAAAATATGTTATTTGTATACCTTGTTTCTTTCTTTTTTTTGTCTTAAAGCAAACTACTGTAAAGTTACACTTCTTGAGTGTATAAGGATTTTTGGGTATATAGCATGCCTTAGCTTGTGTACTGTTTAATGCTCAGGCTATTAAACTGGTGTAGGTTTTGTCAGTACCCAGAAGTCTTGCTGAGTTGTTATTTCTTTCAATTAATATGATTGATTTCATTATTACTAAGCTCAAACTTGGAGAATATAGCTCTGTACTGATTGGAGTCATCCAAATTTCTTCAAGATTTAGGTTGAGATATTTGTGTCATTTGATATAGGCTTTCACCCATGGTTTTGTATTCACCTAATAGATATAAATGTTTTGAACTTCTCCATATCTTTTTAGATGTGCTTTTATGAGGTTCTTCATATTTTTCTGGTCCACATCTATCAAACATGCATGCTAGATGATACTATCTTCTTTGGTTTTGGATTCCTGAAAAACTTTTCTGTCTAGATTTCTTTCTGTTTTTTGTTTCTTGTGAATGATCGATGGTTTATATTTTGGATGGTGAAGTTGTCTTCTTTTTGGTTGACTTCTTCAATATATCTTATGACATCTTCTTTCTCTTGTACCCCGAAAACTAACCACTCATTTCCATTAATAAATTCTTTTTGTAACAGATTTCTTTTTTTTTGTGGAAGTTTAAGAGTATTGCTTAGATATGCCTTGGTTTTGTTTTCTGTTTCTCCTAGAATGTTGGTCATCATTGCACCCTATCTATATTCTCCTTTCTTTTTAATGAAGTAAGAATTCATTGGTGATATCATGTCTGTGTTCTTGGTGATATAAGAGCTAAGTTCACTAATGCATTGTTTTTTAACTGTTTCTTAGAGTTTTTGTGATTCCAGTTCTTCAAGCTCTTGTACACATATCATTGTTACTTCATTGTCTATTATTGATTTATTATCTTTTTGTTCAATTATCTCTATTAGTTGTTATTCTGATTTACTGTATGTTGATTTTTAGGATTCTTGATAATTTCCATAAACTTGTCTTCAATATAAGGTTATAGAAGATCTTCTTTAATTCCTTTGCCTTGTTGTCAAAGATATATGATATGTTGAGTTAGAATTCATTCCTTGTGGAAAGTTGTCACATCTACTCTTAGTATCTTAGCTATAATACTATCAAGGATAGTATATGTTTCTGGTGATGAGGCTACTAGTCCACTGGGTTCATTATTTTTTTGTTTTAGTAGTTGTTGTGAAGCCCATAAAGTAGAGTGTTCGTCATATTTTATTGAGAAATTGATTAATGTGTTTACTATATTCTCTTTTCTTTTACTGATAATCTGTAATATATGTTGTGCTCTATTCATATTTGCTGCTAATTTGGATTTGTTGGTAAATCACGTGATTGCTTATTTATATTTGTCAATTATTCTATTTTTGGATCACAGATAAACCTTTCTAAGTTGTTGTTGTTTATATTTTGATTAGGTAATGTGAAAAAATCTTGTTGTGTTATTTTGATCTATTTGTTTGTTTATATTAAAGATCCTATCCAAATTTTACAAGTTATTATTGTGTTTGTGTAGAATGTCGATCAACTTGTTTGGGTCACAAGTTATATGTGTATGTGTGTATTTTGTTTGTCGCTTTTATGTATATACTTGTTTTACTTGTCCACTTTTACGTGATCGTGTTCGCATAACAAGATGAAGGATAGATATGTTGTTTATGTGTGTATGTACGTTTATACTGTCTTGTTTTTGGGAAGTTTTGATATTCTTCTGGACCTTTGAGTGACTAAAGTAACTTTATTTATCGAGTAAACTTAGTTGCTTCCTGGGTTCCTTGCAGTGTCAAGAAAGATGTTAACCTGCACTGGCCTGGCTGTAAGCTGTGTGAAGTTGATATTGGCTCCCTTTTTCTGACTGTGAATCAGTTTACCAGTATCTTTTCTTTCTCCTAAAAATTTTAAGAAAAAGAAGTAAAAGAAAATTAGTAAAACAATGTATATCTCTTTTTTTGATGTTTCTAAAGGACTTGTTGTATGTGTGTTGCCAAAGCTTGGTAGCTTGATTTGAAAAATATGTTGTTTTTCCTTGTATGTTTGACCAGGTTTGCTTTTTTCAAAAAAAATTGCCAAAAAGGAAATTTTTAGGAAAAAGGAGGATCAGTGAAAAGAGTTTATCAGATTGAATTTGCTATATTTACTTAATTTATATTATTTTATACATTAATTCTTTTTTGTTATCGGACATTAGATTTCTGAAGAATAATATTTTAAATGTATTGCTATTATGATCTATATCTTCTTTTTGAGCCAATACTTTTAAGTTCTCAAAATAACCCTGTGCACATTGATCAGATATAATTTTCATCACGATGTTTTACCCTGGTAGCTTATATTATTATAATAATATTTAATTCTGTATATATTAATAATAATTTACAATGACTGAAGCTGATATCAAGTCTATTATAAATGAAGCAATTGTTAAAGATAATATTAATAGAGCTGGCATGGCCAATGCTATCTCATATCAAGAATTACGTGAATGTATTGAAACAGTAACCAAATCTTTAACAGAGCAACAGAATAATATCCAGTATTCATAGGCAAGTATTGAATAAAAAAATTCGGATTTCTCTTTATCAATTACTAAGATAATAAAACTAAGGTTCATCAAAAACTTATAAACTCGATAGCAAACCTGGATATTTCTCGAAGAAATCATATACCATGCAAGGCTAAAAGAAAGTGCAAAGCTAGAAAAAAACTAATTTTTAATGATACAACATCCGAGTTTTTATTTTTATCTGGATCAGACTAAATTATCTAATGATGATGAATATTTTACTGTAGGTGTAGTAAAAGTGAAGAAGCATGGTTAGTTATCATTATTAGGTCAGAATAGTCTAGCTTCTTCAGGTTTTTGTTCCTGCTTTCTGTAGTTTACTACAACATAGTTTCATACTGGAGAAGTATAATTGTCACTTGAATGCCTTAAACATTCTCCAGCAATCGTATATGTGTGAGCTATATTCTTAGCCTCATGTGCTACCACACCATAAACGGCACACATTTTTCTTAGGTATTTGAGAATTAAACCATAGTCTTTTAAGAATCTATTGAACCACTTAACTCCTGGCTTACCTGGATTACCCATTCAACCTGAAAATATTGCATTCTGAATCCAGATAAGTAATTTTTTAGCTCATTCTTGATCCTTCTCCATAGATCTATATTTCCTAGGAATATTTGGTTGATCCCGATTATTCACATATTTTGTTACTCCAGTATCTGTAATATGCAAAGTTGTAAGCTCAGTAGGACAAATACAAAGCATCACTATGACATCAGCAAGAGTCCAATAATCAGGCAAAGTTTTTAAATCATATGCATCTAATCTTTCTTAGACGGATTCTAATGTAAATAATTGATATGATTGGCTTCAGCCTTTTTCTAATTGTCCCTCTGAATTTTGTTAGCTTCTTCTGTAAAATCTGGAAATTTCATGGCCTCGACTATTGTGGGTAAAGCACCAAAGCTTCTTAATTCTCTTTTGAATCAGGAAAGACGTGATGAACTAGCATTAGCATTTTTTGCTAATAGGGCTAAGGCATAAGCTTCAGCTCTTATATCCCAAATACTAAGCTTATTCCATAAAAGCTGATACACCATCTCTCTAATTGTTTCTCGTAAGATCCAATCTTTCGAAGAAAGGAAACTTTGTTTCTTAGAAATAGTAATGTTTACTATGGAACAAGGCACTTCATGCATGGTTTTGCTTTTTGGTTGAACATTTTTCTGAATAGAAAATAAGTTATCCACTTGACCCTCACTAAACTCATATCTATTTTGCAAAATTCATTTTGCTTTCTCTCTAATTATCTCTTCTTCTGAACTTTATAGAGGCTTGATTACAACTATTCTACAACTATTTTTAACTAAATTTATAATTTTATTTTTTTCATGCCTCTGATTCAATATTAATATACTGATCTACTCATTGGTAAAATTGAATCCTTTTCGAAGATGCCTTCGTACCTGATTCTACTTTATATCATCAGTTAGATTTTTGAGAAATTCTAAGACATATTGACTGAGATCGGCCACACTTATCTCGGAACTGAGATTATATTTTTCAATAATTTTAGTTGCAATGGCTGACATGATTGAATATTATAATAGGTCAAGTAATTTATGAACAGTGCTTTAAATTATATACACTATAGAGATTCTTTTTTCAAATTGAAATTAATTACCCTTTTCCTCCTATAACCAAAATTGAATAGGTTGTGGTTATTGTAATTCTGTCAGAAAATAGATATGAATAAGACATAAGATCGATCAGACATGAAGTACTACTTCTTCCAAAATAAAGTCTTGGAATCCATAGCCCTTTTTTTTTACCATCTCTAAGAAAAAAGATATATACGTTATCAGTACAATATATGCTATCTACTTTTTTCTGACTTTAAGCAGTTATTATTAAAAGGCGGGAGTCCTGGAAAAAATAATCAGTATATGGCAAGCATATGATTATACTTTATATCTAGAATTGAGTAAGTCAGGTATATAATTCTCAAACATAGCAATTTTTGTACGCAATTCATCTTTCTTTTTTTGATAATAATTGACTCTTCTATAATATTTTCCTGGATGTTTTATACACATACCATATAAAGATCTAGTTGGTATATCACATTCATCACATGAAGTATAGGGTCAAATTTTTTAATGAAGAGTACATCTTTCTTGATAATAGTAACCTTTTCTACAAATACATTCATCAATAAAAGTATATGGACAAAAATAAAATCCCATGCTAATATCAATAATCAATAACTTTCAATTTTGCATATATGAAATAATTATTTTTTGAATTAAACTTTTTGTAATAATATTTATATAAACAAATTTAAAATTACTACATATACTTTTTGTCAAATATAACAACACATATATACAAATAATATACAGTATATACAAATCAATAAATGAATTTGTCTAGTAAAGCAAAAAAATGTTTTCATAAATCATTATTGCTGAGCAGGCCTGAAGAAGTGACCCTAAAGGATAATAGCTCTTTGAATCTACAACAACAGTACTTAAATCAAAAGTTAGCTAAATATAATAAAGCAAAATGGCTTTTATAGGTTTAACAAATCTTGATTATAAATTTAGCCATAAAGAATATATATTTTATAAATACTGACTTGCATCCAATGGCCATACTGATAAAAATGATACTGCACTTTTAGATACATATCGATCTGAGAAGATTCATTCTCAATATATAATTCAGATGGTAGGAAAAGGTTATATAATAATCGATTATCCCAGTGAAGTTTATAGAATACCTGATACTTATAAATATATTAATGGAAACCAGCTCCTCCACTTAATTATCGATATTAATACAAGGCAGAAGCCTGATCCTACAAATCCTAAAGTGCTTTCCTTAGACAATAAAAAAATTACATGAGAAGATTTGTTATCTAGAATTTTAGTTGCTTGTACAGATATATTCTATTCCATATTGAATTGCATAGTATTCTTAAATAACTTCGTTTTAGCAAGTTTATCAAATGCTGAGAAATGTAGCTGGTATATTATTTACCTCCATACTTGATTTATTGATTATCAAGACCTTATAGGTTTTGTAGAAAAAGTTATTGAATCAATTGGGGAACCTTATTCCAAATTTATTGATATTGGACTTTACAAATTCCACTTTAATCTTTAGTTCCTTGAATCAGCAAAAGAAGGATGTATCAAATGACCAACTATTTCCTCTATTAAAAATGGATTTCAAAAATTAGAAGATTATTTGATTTTATCAAAATTGGATTATTCTGTAATCCATTCTAAAACTCTTTTTGCTGATTCTCTGACCACACACAAAAAAGACATTTACAAGAAGTTTTCATACTTCTATGTTAATAAAGTCTTAAAACTTTCTTTAAACCAACTTGAAAAAACTTCAAGAGTCATCACTACTTCCCTCCCTTCTTGTTATTACTTCCCTTTGAACAAAAACTTGACTGCTAGTGACCAGAAAATCAAGTAATACCTTTCCTACCAAAGACAAGAAAGTTTCGAAAGAAAGAAGAACTGATATGCCATCATCTCACACTATAGAGAAATACTATAGAAGTCTGTGGATGATAAAAGATAACTCTTCCACTCTCTTGTTATTATATTTACTTCTCATAGTACTCGTTCTTGATTTTTTCTAGGGGATTTTGCCTACCTCAGTTTGACCCTAAATTTTGAGTAGCACAAAGTTTCTCACACTATGATTGGACAGATAGAGCTCATATCAGTAAAAAAAGTAAACAAGCTCCTATTGGTTACCTCACGTGTCTGAATGCATTTTCTCAGTACCCATAAGAACCTGGAGTTCACCATAAGTTGCATGCCAGTCACACGGGTGGATACAGGACATGAACACTATGACGTCATTGGCTACACAAAAAGAACAAGGCTAGATTAGGCTACCTTGGATAGAAAACAACCTGATCCCTCATTTCTTCTCCAACGAACACAACCATCACACTCAGGGCTAGTATCTTTTTGGAGGGTTTTGATACTCCCATCTGCTCATTGGAACCACTTATAACAACCAACTAAACAACATTACATCCCTTCGGACAAAATTCAACTCAAACACAATCCTTTTTTCTTTTTAAAAATTTTTGGTTAAGCGCTAGTGGAGTTAAGGCTCCACATGGGTAGTCCTCAACATCGGTGGTGCTGGGTACCCCAGGTGAATCCTTGACACATTAGCCTCCTCTTTTTGGAGTAGCAATAAGCCGCTCGGTGGGTCAGCCAATAGTCGCACTCTAGGGAGTGTCAAGGTGTAGAATAGAAAATTGACACAGTATGTATTTACATACTCCCTATCTTTTTATGGTTTGTTTTTGTAAGTAGATACCTATACTAGATGGTTATGTAACTATTTTATCCTGGTTGGGTGAGATGTAAATAGGTAGCTCTTTGTAGTATTCATTGATCTGTAAATCCTTAGACAGTATGGGTAGTTATTCATCCCGATTATCCCTAGATCTTTTGTTTATTAAAATAAATCTTGCTCACCTCGACGCAAGGATGAGCTAGCATTTAAAAAAAAAAAAAAAAAAATTATTCTGTAATCTGACTATGAATCTTTTCTTCTAAGAAAACAATAAAACAAAAATCCTATTCTATTGATAATGAAAATGCTTTGAGTAGAGGAGCTAATCTAGTTATTAAAAAATATGAATGACTTCAGATTGGAAAAATTGAAAATGGTTTTATTAATTTTCAAGCACAATCCATTAAAGAATGTCTTATATATGACATTAAACATAATAAGGATCAACTCTATGGGTTTATTTGAAAAAATAGGTATTTCATACTCAAGTGCTATTGACAAAAACAATACAAATCAAATCACAAGGGCCTTAGCTTCGATAAAGTATCAGACAAAGTAGAATCAAAAGTGAAACCTAAATTGGGATTAAATAAAAGAATAGTCAAAGTTATATTAAATTCTCATTTACTTCTTGAATTGTCTGGAAAAGTTATTAATATAAAGGAAATAAAAGATTTTTCAGAAGCTTATTCCAATTTCTTGAGCAAAGAACCTAATACAATTTTGATTTACTCTCTTATAATGATAGGAAAAACAAAAGATCTAAGAAAATATCTCAACTATTTAGTCAAGAATAAAGCTAATATGTCTTGTGTTATCTGGATTTCATACTAAAAAACTTTTAGTAATGAATCAATAGGTAAAATTAATGATCTTAAATTATCTGGATTTAGAATTTGTAATTATCAAGATAAACAAAGTTTATTTGTAGATAAGTGGAATATTATTATAGTTCAAGTTGAGAATTTCTCTTGTATAAAATTCTTAGCCTATCTGATTGTAGTTATTTTAGATGAAATTAATGCAATTCAATGCCAAATGAATAGTGGTTCAAGTATATGAAAATCTGAAAATGTAATGTATAATTTATTAAGATCAGCTCAACATATTTTAATCATAGATGTGTTTGCCAATAAAAGTATACTAATATTTTTCAAGACTTATTATGGTAAAAATATCTGAGTAATTGATAACAAATTCCAACCACTTATAGGTAGAACTGTTAAGTATCTTTACAATTCAAATAGTGGAGCTGAAGCTTTTTTTTTTTGAAACGGCGACTCAGCCTTGTTTTATTGGAGTCTCAAGTAAAATACAAAATGCTAATACAGAACATCATTGCCAATAAAACACTC
>CAJVPT010004591.1:0-13240 GCA_910592055.1 Acaulospora colombiana | reverse complement strand
ATATAAATTTTATAATTTTTGACTATATAGTTAATGATTTAAAAATTGTCAAAGTTGAAATTTATAATAAAAACATAATAAGTGAACTCAAACTTTTGAAAGCAACCGTATAAAAAAATTATATAAAATCCATTAAATTTTTCATTAATAAAGTCTTAATATTTTTTTAAATCAATTTAAAAAATATTTTTAAAATTGTTTTTGTTTTTATTTTTATTAATAAATCTATTTAATTAAAAATTTAACTTTTAATAATTAAAAAAAGTCAAGTAATATCTTTATTATCAATGATATAAAAGTTTTTAAAGAAAAAAAAACTAGTTATAAAATATTTAAAAAAATTTTTTATCTTTAATATAAGTTTTTATAAAATCTTTTTACAGTAAATAGATTTATTTATTTTTGTTACTAATAGTTTTAATTTATTTAAA
This sequence comes from Acaulospora colombiana, assembly GCA_910592055.1. Taxonomy (NCBI): domain Eukaryota; kingdom Fungi; phylum Glomeromycota; class Glomeromycetes; order Diversisporales; family Acaulosporaceae; genus Acaulospora; species Acaulospora colombiana. Next base: position 12,809 of record CAJVPT010004591.1, on the reverse strand, counting down.
ATTTCTATTTTCATGATTCTTTGGAAAATTTTTTTATCTCAATTTAATTTTAAAATTTTAAATGGTATAATTTTGATTAAAAATAATTAATTGATATAAAATATTTTAATTTTTAAAATTAAACAAGCTCTTATTTATTATAATTTCTTATTTTATTAATATTAATAATAACAATAATAAAAGATAATATAATCTATTAATTTTGTAACTAGTAAAAAAAAACTTTATTTAAAAAAATTAAGATTTTTTAACTTAAATCTTAATTAAACAAAGTTAAATATTATTAATACTATTATCTTTATTTAAATAATAAATTTAAGTTTTATTGGTAAAATATATATAATAAGATTTTTCTTTTTGAAAATTTAAATAATAAAATTTTTAAATAATATATACTGTAATCTTAATAATTAATAAATAAATTATTTAAATAATATAATGTAAAGAATATTTTAAGTAAACAAAAATTGTTTTTTTTAATATATTAATTTTATAATTTATTATTTTTACAAATAATTGATAATATCAAATTATTGATGTTGAATTTAATAAATAGAAATTTAATATTAATTTTCTTAAAAATAAAATATTGTTTTTAAATTTAACTTAAAATACATAATTAAAATTTTATTCTGTTAGTACAAAATAATTTAATCAACTTTTTATATTTTTAAGTAATGTGATTTTTTAATTAATAATATACTGTATTATAATTAAAAATGAGTTCTTAAAGGTAGAGGCAGGAACAAAAGTCAAATATTCCTAAATAAGAAACATTAAAATTTTTAAATTAATAACTATAAAAAAACTATCCACAATTGTTCTTCATTATTCAAATAATTGATTTATAACATTTTTTGACTTTTGTTCTTATTAAAGTAAAGAGTTATGAATTTTGTTCCTCAAAAAGAAACATAAGTAATCTGTAAGATTTTATATGTTAAATATTTTAAGAACCCATTATTAATCATAATAAATTGATTATTATATAAATTAAAGTTAAAAAAAAAAAATCTTTTTATTTAAAGTTTACTACTTTTTTTAAAACAATTTAAAAAATAACTTTAAGAATTATATTTACTTTATATATATATATACTGTATATTATATAAAACTTGTTTTTTAATAATTAAAAAAAGTCAAGAAATAATTTTTTTATCTATAGTAAAAAGTTTTTGAAAAAAATTTTTTTTATATTTTGAAATAAAGATAAAATTAAAGATTTTTGTGCAATAAAAAAATAAACAAACAAAAGTTTAAACCTTGAAAATTTTTCTGTTCATTATTTTTGATTTTTTTATAGTTATTTATTTTTTAGAAATTTTATTTATTTTAATTTAACCTAAATTTTGAAGTAATACAATTGATATAGCTTTGTTAAAGATAATTATTAATCAATAAAAAACATGTTATTAACAAAATATAAATAAACTTTTACTAGTTATAATATATATTCAGATTATATTATTAATAATTAAAAGTTCTAATTGATATATATTTTTATTTTTATTTTTTTCAATTGGATTAACTTTTATTTTAAGCTCATAATATTAATAATGATCAAATAATAAGTTTTTAGATAATAAAAATCTTTAAATTAAGGTTTTTTTTTTTGTTCTTTTAATTAAACAATATTAAAAAATAAGATTTTTTTTTATTTTAGTAAATAAGAAGTTTGTTAGATTTTTAGATTATATTAAGCTTAATCTTTTAAATAAAGTAAAGAAATATTTTTTAAAAAAAGTTATAAAGAATATTATAATTAACAAGCGTTTTTATCTTTATATAAGTTTATAGTTTTTATAATAGTTAAGGTAAAAGTATTGTTGAAAAATTCAATTTTTTAAATAATAAAAAATATATATAGTATATATAAATATTTTAATTAGATATAGTTATTAAAAAATAAAAAAAATACTCTTTCCTACTCACATCCAAATTTCTAAAAATTTCCTTTTTAGAAAATGTTTTCATAAAAAATAATTTTTGGAATGAAAAAGAGAGTTTTTAACAGAAACACAATATGTTTTCACAATAAACAATATCAAATCAAGGGCAAACACAAAACAGTACAACTTTAAGAAGTGGCAGAACCATCCAAAGACAAATACACATAAGCATGGAACTAGAAGTGGTTTCTATAGAACATGAAGGCATTGAAGTACTCTTCGAGGTAGATAACTCACAAACAACAAAACTACAATAACAAAATCAATAATACTATAGAGAAGCCAAACATCGTGACTATTTTATTAGTGTATTATCATTACCAAAGGCTTTCAGTATGCCAGCAGCATCAGAAATTAACTGGTTCGAAAAAAGTAAAGAAGCATAACAAGACACTCAGGACAAGGACAAAGGCAAGGAAACAACCACTAATAATTAAATACTCCAATGTTCCCCCTTACAGATTGGCAAACACAATATGGAAGGAAATGCTTCAAGAAAATTTTTCTCTTGGAACAGATATCTAGCAAAGATACCAACAGCCAACTATACTCAGTTAAGATAGTACTTGCAAGATACAAATCAGTCACATCAATCAGAACCAATAATACACTAGTAGGCAAACATATAACTATTCTATTTGCAGATGAAAAAGAAGCTGAAATGGCATCTACTATCAAACTAGATAGTAACACTACTATCCAAACACAAGAAATACTAATCCACAATGATATTACTATAAAGAGCAAGACAATGAGAATATGAGACATTCCCTGAATGTAATATGTAGAGAACTCAAAGTTGCACTAACCAAATATGAACCAATTAGATCACTATGCATGAAAATATGAGGCTTGTGGCAATCCGTGAATGTGGAGTATGATAAACAGAAGGACTATAATAGAGTAACCCTTAAATGATCCATAGGTTTCAAGGAAGACATGTATAAAATTTTCCATTCCTCAATACCAATCAGATTAAGGAGAAGAGAAGCAAATTTATTGTTAAACTAATTAACTTACTATCCAATACTATGGGATATGATCTTAAACAAATTATTGAGGCAACTAAAGCAAAAACTTGTTATATCCCACAGTTCAATTCCTACAAAAGAAAATGTCTGGCAATAATCTGCTTTAAAGATGAAGAAACACTGGCAGAAATACTTAGATTTCCAGCCCAACTAGGCAACATTAAACTCAATTGGATCTCCATGAACACAAAAACATGTCACCTGTGTTCCAGCTCAGAACATCAAGTCAAAGATTGTCCAATCCAAGAAAGATAACAAGTCACTAGAGAGAGAAAACAAAATGATACCAAAAAATTTGACAGATTATATAGCAGATTCAAACCCAGTGATGCTCCATCCCTACAAACATTACAAAATAATCAAAACAATTGATCAAGAATTTTTGCAGCAGTGGTAAAGGACTCCTTGCAGCACAACACTATCAAAAAAGGAATAAAAAGATAACCAAAACAAGAAACACAATATTTTACTTCATAATATCTTGAGAGTAGTTCAAGCAATCAAAACAGATATCAGGCAAATCAAGGCAGAGCTAATACAACTGGACCAAAGAATAGGTTATCTTGAAGATGACAGCTATTACTACCATTCTTATAAAGCAGATAAAGAGACTTCCATCGAGCAAGATAATGAATCAATCATGGCTGACAATATAAGTATAATCTCAAACACATTCAGAAAAAAAAGGGCAACCAGCCCAGTACAAGACATTTGATAAGATCAAATTCATATTAATCAACAACTATCAAGATTCGAAGGAAATATGAGTGCTATCTCAATTTGCTTACAGAGCTTATCAACATTCAGGACCCCTCCTCATCAAACACAATCCCCTCTTCCACATCCAACCAATGAGTGAAGCCTCTGATATATTTCTAGAAACTGTCAATAAATTATCAGACAACATTACCATAGATTCTTCAAATATAATAGACAACCAATACAACCCTATATAGAAAATTATCACATATAACATATGTGAAATAGTGAATGACACCAAATGCAACACATGGCTAGAATTTTGCAATCTTAACAATTGACAAATTATAATCACTACTGAAACAAATAGAACAATATAGCAATCAAAATACTGAAAACATTTAAACTTCCAGTCATGATGGATACATAAGGATAATCAAAATATTGGACATGGAGTAGGTATAACCTTACAATACAAACTCGCATGCAGAGTATTCAAACACAAATAATATCAAGGCAGACTTATTGCTCTGGACTTGGCCTTTCCAAACAAAATTATAGTCAGAATTATTGGAGTCTATTTTCCAACGCACTCTCTTAACAATGAAAAACAAAACACTTTCAAAACACTATGACAATAGATCACAGAGGAAAAAAAAAACAACTTCCAGATGATAGTTGTAGGTGATTTCAATGCAGTAGGCAATCCTACCCTAGATAAAGAAAGCACTCAAAAGAAATATTGATCAATATCCCCCTCAGCATTACATATATAATATTTGATAGAACAAGACTTTATTGATACTTACAGAGAACATAATTTCTTACACAAAGAGTACACCTGACACAATCACCAAAACAGCAGCAGAATAGATCAAATATGGATGCCATCCTCTCATATATGGCAATCGCGAGAAACATATATTATATCAGACATCAGAGACCTAACTAATAGTAATTACGCTAGTATGTTGACTGAAGTAGAAGCATGGCAATTAGACAAATCAGCCAGCAAACCCTAATGCACTTCCAACCAGAGATTTAATTGGAACAATACCAGCAAAGAACTTTGGGATAAATTTGTTACACAAGTGGAGGAGAATGCTATATACTTAAATGAACTATCAAATATTTCTGACATTAATCAACTTTGAAACAAGTTCACACACATAATACATCAAGTTGCAAAGAAACATATTCCCAAGCACAAATCATATAGAAAATCTAGAATTTAAGAACAATCAAAGGACAACTTTCAGAGAATTGCGAAGCTTCACAATATCATCCAACAGATGCATATACTAAAGTAAGGCTTATCAGACTGTACGCAGACTGAGATATTATAAGCAATTAATAATATATTAACAGAGTTATTTCAGGAACTAACTAATTCACAACTTATTTCTCCTTATGACTATATAACCAGCTGGATAAAAATCACTTGAGACTTTAACAAGAAACTCACAATAGCAACCAGATGGTTTACTGACTACAGAAAAAAGCAATTAATAAAACAATTCTCTATCAGATGCCAGGCCATGCTAGCAAATCAAAAGAAAGCAATGATTAATAGCATTCTCGACTACCCACAAGATCAATTATACTGGATAGAGTAATTATTTAAGATGACAACAATATTGAAATCATAACAGATTCCCAAAAAATCTACATCCAAGTCAGAGAACATTTCAAACAATGGATACCCAAAAGAAACACAGCCCCACTGCATCTATATCCTTTTTGGCAAGAGGTATACAATTCCAAAGAGGATGTACAAGCTATATGGTACCAAGACACTTTAGCCCCAATCACACTGCAAGAACTTGTCTAAGTAATAAAATATAGAAGCTTACAATCAGCCCCAGGAAGAAACATCATACCTTACAGAGCCTACAAACACATGAAAGAGAAAATACCTGATCTTCTCCTTAGAATTTTTAACAACATACTAGTATTAGGCAACACTTCTAAGGAATGGAGTAGAAGCCTTATTTACTCAATTCCTAAGCCCAAGGACTGGAACAACAATCTCAACATCACAAGACCAATCACGCTCCTGGATGCAGGTTGGAAACTCTTTACAAAAATATTAACAGATAGATTGGCAGATAGTATAGCAAAACACTCTATTTTATGCGAGCTAAACTTGGCAGCATTACCTGGCAGCAGTATACAAGACCCAATTCACATAATTAATAACATTATTGAAGATATCAAAGAATTCAATAAACAAGCCTGGATACTAAGCCAAGACATGTCTAAAGCATATGACTTAATCAATATAGAAATGCTCCACCTGATATTACAATGTATTAAAGTCCCAATACAAATTACAACACTCCTTATAAATTTGCTCAAAAATTGAACCAATACAGTCATTACGTATCATGAACTTACAGAAGAATATATAGTACTAGATGGAATAGACCAAGGTGATACTATCCTCCTTTACTGTGGAGAATCTTTTATGACCCTCTTCTTTCTACAATTCAAACAATATGTAGAGGCTATACAGTCTCATCTTATCACACAAAGTATATAGGCCAACCCACTATTCACAAAACAACATCAATTCCTACAAGCACATATATGGATGATACTACATGGCTAGCAGAAAACACATAGATTTTCAACACATTGTAAACATTGCAGAACAATTTTACCACATCAATAACATATAGGTCAATTCACAAAAGTTTTTCCTCATTATTATTAACAGCAATCACAGGGACAGGACAATAGGTATACACTTGAATAATCAACACATCATGAACTGTGACAATGACATCCCAGTCAGAATATTAGGAGTATGGCATAATGCAATAGCCTCAAAGAAGTATTAAAAACAACTCATCAAACAAAAAATTTTACAAACACACTTGGCTATAGGAAGCAAAGCCATCACTGACAAATAGATACAATACATTATTAACCATGGGCTATACTCCAGTATTGAGTACTTGCTAAATGATTTAACTCTCTTTGAAAGTACATGTAATAAATTGTCTAGCAAACTGGCAAGTATATTCAAGCATAAAATATGACTAGCAAACACAATACCCAACAATGTCATCTACAATCCACTCGAATATGGTATCTTTCATCTATGGAATAGATAGCTTCAAGTGCATGCATTCAACTGGATCCAAAGAATCAATCAAAAGAATATCATAGGAGACTTAGCCAGACATCGCTTGCAACAGGCATATAACCATTTCTAGTCAACAAATAGTATTCTTGCATATTGCATTGCACCCATCATATTAGTAGGGAAGAATCTTATACATGACATCATTCTGTTACTTAAAAAACATAGATTCAACTTCCTCCTGAATGAATGCAAACCTGCAATTACAATAATACACAAAGCAGATACAACAATAAAAGATTTTATAATACTACAGTTCTATCGCATACATAGAAAACAACTTGTCAAATATAATCTTCTATTCACAGGACAAATATTAAATGCTAAGAGAACCTACACACTTTATTGGCTATAGGTCATTTGATATAGAAACAAACAATCTTCAGGACGTACTCCAGAATGGTTCACCAATCTCCAACACAGAATGAATGATCACACAATCAAAACATTATACCTACAAAGCAATAGCACAAATTCTTTACTCCAAAACACTAGCTTAATAAAGTATCATACTTAACAATCACACTGGACAGCAATTTACATAAGGGACACAATAACCATTGGCAAGAAAAAAAGAAATAATTTAGATAATAGCATAACTTACACATATTACTATAATACAACAAATAATGAATCACCACTTATCAAATGCAATAGATGTTTTTTGAATGAAGGGGTAGTGATCAGAACTGCTTATTCAACACTAAGGCACAGAAAGCTATCAGAATTTCAGTTGTGACAAGTCACACATCCATCTTTTAGCATTCTATATCAAATGGAAATTTTCAGTATAGATCAAAAGTATCATCAAAATCAATCCATACCACACTAAATCAAATACATACAACTCAACAAATATACAATCAGTCTCCAACAGTAAACATCTCCTATAATGCAGTATCCACACATATCATAACACACCTTATCAGTAATCAAGATTGAATTTCTAATCTTATAACTATATCCAAAAAAATAACTATACACTCACACTTCAAAATCTATACAGATGGCTTTCTTAACAAATGGAACAAAAAATCACATATGGGACTAGGCTGTATTATCATCACTCCAAACAATGAAGAACACACATTTAGAGTCCAAATCCATTTATACTTCTCATCCTCAAGAGCAGAAATTATGGCCATAACAATTGTGATATCAATCCTGCCAGAAAATTCAACAGCTGATATTTTCACAGATAGTCAAACAGTAATCAGTTGCATTCAACAGACTTTGAAAACCTTAGCATCATGCCTTATTAGAAAATAAAGAAACTTTCATATACTTCAAACCATAAAAAACACTTGCATTGCAAGACACTTCAAATTGCAAATGCATAAAGTCCAAGCCCACTCAGGTATCAAACACAATGAACAAGCAGATCAACTGGCCTCAAGGCATAGGTCCACAAGAAATGTATCCAGGCACCAGTATTCTCAACATTCAACCCACTTAGAATCCACAAACACATATAACAATACAGTAAAACAACATCTAAATTGACATACCCGCAAAAAATATTTGCAAAAAGATTACCCAGACAAAGTATATTGCACAATAGTGTTTACTCAACAGAACACTTATAGACTTTATTGGATAATATAAACATATCCATTGGTAAGAAACATACAACTATTTATATCCATCTCAGATTAGCAACACAAATACCTTATTTAAAAACTAGCAAATTCGCAAGTTCTCACTAAACTTATGGAATAATGAACTTCTAACTAAAACCAAATTATATAGTAGAAAACCATCACTATATAAAGACAATAAATGTTGTAGTTGTGATCAAGTGGAAGACAACTACCACTTTTTCCTGTATTAACACAATAAAATAGACACTAAACATCAAGCCATAACAATAATACACAAAGCAATACTCAAGCACATATCTAGAGAAAGGAAAAATTAAGTATTAACTACAATAAAGAGCAACATAACTTTGGATACGATGCAGCAGCTCAAGTTATTCATCAAAGGAGTCTTCTTCAAATCTATCATCGAAACAATCCATCAAACAATTCACAATATAATCAAAGCAAAAAACTGTATAGCTGAAATATCGGTAGAATGGAAAAAATTCCTGTATTCAACTTGAAAGGCCAGAAATGAAATATTTCAAAGGTGGAAAGAGGAAAATGAAATCTCAAAGAAAAAAGAAAAACATTACAAATATGAAAAAACACCTCCAAGTTCAGTCAGATGAATAAATGAACAAGCCATCAAAGATAGCTACATAGACTTATTCAATCAATATATAAAATAATTTATCCTTGAAAACACTAACATTATGTCCATTTTTTCTTTTGGACCCAGCATTAGCTTTACCTTGGTAGGTTAGTCCTCCCTTAGTTTGAAATGGCAACAAGCTGTCTGGTGAATTCTTTAGAACATCTATCTAATTCTAAGAAGTTTAATAGTATATATGATATTCTTTGTAATTCCTATAATATACATTTGCATATTACTTTATCAAGCTAATAAACAAGGCCGAGCTAGCTAAAAAAAAAAAAAAAAAAAGATATGGTTATTAAAAAATATTATATTAATATAATATGATTCAGTTCTTATTAAATTATATAAGAACCTAAAATCTATTATAAGTTAAATAATTAATATAAATAAATTTTATTTAAAACAAATTAAAACAAGATATATTTGTAAAAATAAAAATTCTTATAAAATAATAAGTTTTTTTAAATTATTTTCAAAAAAAAATCAATGGGCAAGTTTCTTAGATAATTAAAAAAAAAAAATTCTAATTTAATAAATCTCATTTAAGAAGAGATTTTAGAGTTCAAGTTTTTAAAGGGAACCAAATGTTATTTTTCTTTTTATTTTTTTATAAGATACTCTTACATTCTTACTGTAAATATATTTTTTTCTTTTTTTAATCTATTTTTTGTATAATTTCTTATATTTTAATGATTTAATAGAATACTTAATTGTTAGTGACAATATATAGTTTAAAAAAATCTTTACTTAAAATTTATTATAGAGTAATAGTATAATTTTGGATTAAAAAAAAAGACAACAATATTTTAATCGAGTCAACAACAAAATAATTTCAGCCGCATGTATAATTCAATTATAAAAGTTTGATTAATACCGTATCCATTTATAATAGGCATTAACTTAATCATAAAATAATAAATACATTCTAGTCTCTCTATATGCACTCTCCCTAAATGCACATAATTTTATATTTCCAACATCGTGACTTGTTCTGAATTGACTGGTTTTCATGATTTGCTGTCGACTCTTTTTCGCTGACTTTCACAGGCTGGACAGTGATCGCCTTTATTTTGTTTTGAGTCAAAACCGAACTAATTGGATTTTTAAAAGTACCAAACCATTCAAGACCGAATCAAACCATGATTGGACTGCACCTTTTTCACTCTGATTCTTATAAGGGGTTAATGGGTGAGTAAGCAGATGGGTGGGTAAGTAAACAGACGGGTGAATGGAGTTGTCATAAATAGTAATCTTTAAATGCACTCGAATGTAACAGTAATACTGTTTTTTTTTATAGATTACGTAATGGCAGATCGGTCGTGCTTTAACACTATGTACGTTATCAGGTGACCGATTATAACTTCGAGAAATTCGAATACCGCATTTCAAAAGAAGTACATATGATCTCGGATTCGGAAATAAGAAACACTAATAACAATCAATCTTTCTGAAATTTCTATTCTGTTATTATTATAATTATCATCTTTTTTTGTATACAGTTTATACACGATAATAAACCGATGACAATAACACATATTGTTTTATCGCGTAAAATTGAGTGCCGCGAGGAATGATGCACAGAAGACCAATGTACAAACAAAATAAAAAAAAATTTTTTTTCACAAAGAACGATGATACTCGTGTGGTCGCACACGTACCTCCACGTGAAAATATCGAATCTCCTCGTCATCTTGATCCTTCGTAGCACACATTATGAGTCTTGCGCACGTCCCGGTGACTCCTTGAATGTGCTAAATATAAAGTATGTTCTTGCACCGCATTTGCAATGCACCGCCATCTTACTGCAAATATCAGCGTACTTTGGTTCACGTACTGTAGTACGGTGTAGAAATTTCTGTGTCAGTGACGCGGTTATGTTATGTTGCGTAAGAAAAGACATTGTTCCTTTATGTACGGTATATTATTTGAGTATTATGGTTTCACCACATGGGGAACCTTGGCACTTATGCCATGAAATACGTTTAAAAACTCCTTGTAATATATATCTGGACCTTTAAACTCCTTGTAATTTATATCTGGACCCTTTAAAAAAGAAATTTCGAGTAAACACGACTCGTAGTATTATTGTGTGACTAATGACGTTGCACGATATGCGACGTTTGCAAGATGAAGGTTATGTTTATTCAGAAACTAAATACTTTCGAAATGAGTGATTACCCTCATGTATGATACAGTATATAAAAATCGGTATAAATACACAACCTTTTCTTTCGTTATACCTTACCTGCAAACTGAATACTTGATTTCGATCTTCCTTTTCCTTGCATTATCTATTAACTTACCTGCAACTTTTGTTCTGACAAAATCCTCTCAAGATGCAAGACATTAACAAGAAGTCTCTCGTGTCAGACAATCACTCGGTACAAAAGGAAATTGGAACCGTTCATCATATTCAGCAAGATAGGGAACAGGTGCAGCGGGTTTCTGTTCGACCCGTAGCTATAGCGATTCAAGGCTTAACTTTCTGCGATCCCCCAGCTCAAATCCGGCCAACCGATTTTGACTGGCTACGCGGATCGTCATTCACATAATTTATGAGCATCCCTCATCCTTATGGTCTCTTAAGCTGCTAACTCCAAGGCACATACGTTAATGATTAGAAGATCTTTATAAGATTATCTTATTAAATTTAAAAAGATACAGTTTCCCCTTTTGCAATATTAAGGATCCTATATTAAATGATTATTTTTTAAAAAAAAATTCTTGATCAACTCTGGCATGGCGCTTTCACGTTCGTGCGATATATCATCCCATTATGTTCCTTCCCGAAATTCATCCGGATATTATTTCCCCAGCGTTTTCTTTTTAGAATTTTTCCCGTATCACTAGCATTTCATTTTTATTCCTTTGTACATTCGTTTTTACTCATTACTGCCGTTTGAAATAGATACATTCATTCTTTTCGAAAATAATTTACATAATTTGTCATCTCTTGTATTAATCTTTATTGATGAAATATCATAATAACAATAAATTACGTAAATACGCTGACGAAAAATTGTGTTATTTTGATTGCCACATAGCACATAGAGTCATGCACAGTACAATGTTCGCGGATCTCTTGTTTTTGCATGCATCCCCGCATAATGAAAAAGAGAGTGATATGCATTCGGTCACTCATGATTCTTTGTTTCCCGATTCTCGCACAATTTATCTGTCAAACTATTTCCAAATGTCTTGGAGGTACAATTACCGCCAATCAAGACATTTCAGACCACCATTCATTTATTCTCGTGCAGAATTCTAAGTTTTACCTGGTATTAACTATTGATGTAATCGCCACACTTTGCGTATTATTTTGTGGACTCAGAATTGACCGATTCTTGCTTATTTCAGGTATATGGGTAATTATTTTCGAAGGCGGACAGGGATTCTTTGGACCCTATAATTGTGATCCTAAAATTTGCATTATATACAGTATGTATTATCAAAAATGGGGACCAAAATACTATTTTTCGGCCCCCATTTTTGAATACATACAGTATATAATGCAAATTTTAGGATCACAATTATAGGGTCCGAAAAATCCCTGTCCGCCTTCGAAAATAATTACCCATATAGTAAAAGAAGCTTCTGCTTTCGAAAACAACTATACACTGAAGATATCGGTTCCGTAACGAATATGTTGGTGCATTAATGCAATACAAGTAATTTGTAGTATGATCGTGTGTATAGTTGTTTTCGAAAGCAGAAGCTTCTTTTACTATATGGGTAATTATT
>CAJVPT010004590.1:0-13240 GCA_910592055.1 Acaulospora colombiana | reverse complement strand
TATAGCATATCATTAAGACATGTAGTATTACAGCATATAGCATTATAACATATATAATTACAACATATAGCATAAAGAATTACGGCACAGTATTATAGCATATCAGATATAGAATTGAAGATACTTTGTTTTTGACTTTTGGATTTCCGCAATTCTAGATTTCGATTTGCGAATTTCCGATATACCAGAATTACTGTAAATCCGAAAATCACTTTAAATAATATAAATTATTATAGTATCGAAATTTCACTCGAACTAATTGTATTTGCACCTGCAAAGGTGCTGTATTAGTGACACAAGGGTGACGCACGAAAAATCTATGGAGAACACCCCTCGCGTGATCGAAAATAGCAACTAGAACTCTGCTATCGTTAAATACTGTGTTGTGTACTGTGTATACATACGTTATGAACATATGTGTATGCGCTTATACGGATCCCTTGTTCTCGAATTCATTATTCAGGATGCTTACGGTACGGAATGATAATAAATTTAATCTCAATACGTATCAGCTAAACATTGAACATTAAAAAACCTCAAGTTTACGATAAGATCACAAAACCATCAGCAATTGTTAAAGTGGTATTATATAACAATTAATAAATAGTAAATTAATTATACTGTATTTCATAAACAACTCAATATTAATATAGTAAATTCAATACAAGGTATACAAAGTAATTATTTTTTTTTTTTTAAAAAAAAAAATTTTTTTCTTTCTGTTAATAGCTTTACTATAGTAATATGCACGACCCAGTACATATGCAAATTTATTGCTGCAATGACGAATGTGTGAATTTTAAAAACGCCTGGGAAAGACCAAATTAAATGGTAATATTGTTCACCAAATGAGGACAGTGTGTAAAGAATATTATGTTGTGGTAATTACATGCCTGTTCTTTAAATTAAGATATCCCGACCAAAGATTATCCTTCCGACGACTCAGAGAATGCTATTTAGATTGTAATAAACTGTTTCACGTGAAGATGGGTGGGTCAGTCGTGGGATTGAACCTTTCGATAAATAACTCGAGATCCAGATAATTCTGCTACGATCAGAACTCTTCGTTCAACATGCTCATAAGAGTAACATATGATCCTACCCAATGCACGAAACACGTAACTTTTAAATGATAGAATTTTTAATGATGCCGTAAATTGTTGTTGGGCATGGTTTTTCCAGAAATATTATGTTATTGATAAAATGGAAAACCGAATTGTCTAATTGTGTGGTTGATTAATTATTTGATTTGCTTGTGTTATGAAGGGCATATATCAATAATAATGTTAAAGTGAATCCACCCTTACCGGAGGCTCTGTTACATATCATTGAGCAAGGGAATTTTAAGTTTACGTTAGTAATACAGTAACATTTCTGCATCCAAACTGAGTAATAAATCAACGATAGTGCTTTGCTTAATTCGTCAAGTATAAAACACAGTGTAAAGAAGCACCACATTGTAATCAGTACATCTTCTATGTTCGGATTTTCTAGAAATTTGTGAAATTGCACAATCGTAATTTCTTTCAATTATTCACATTCGCTGCAGAAATATTTGTTGCACATCTAACGATTCTAAGTTGCTACAAGTGACTCGAGACTGTGAATATTTTGTGCTATGATGCTGGACTAATACGTATCATTAAGATATTCTCCATGCAGCAATAGGGATGTTAATGTTTTGTTTTAGTCAGGCCAATATTAACTTAGGCTTTGAAGCCACATGTTTTTTTTTTAAAAGTCGTATTGAAAATAATTGATTTTATTTACAGTATATATAGTTTGATTAAAAAGTTTTGAATATGATTTATTTTAGTGGAATTTAACTTAATAAACATTTATTCGGTTAAAATTAAATTTAAATAACCATAATTTTTTTAATAACAATTCAAGTTCTAATTTTCATTTTTACCAAATTTCTGTAAAAAAAAAAAAAAAAAGATAACCGCAAATTAAAATAAATAAATTTTATCGTAAAAAATATTGAGACTTTTTTGTAACAATAAATAATACTTTGTTTTTTCGCTAAAAGCATTATTATGAATGGCATTATAATTTTTTTAAAAAAATTAGGTAAAAATAAAAATATTTATTTTTTACACTAAATTGTTTCTTTTCTTATTTATTACCATTACTATTATAATTTTAAATTAATGAATTTTAAAAAAAATATTAAATTCATATTTTAATATGATTTGTTTATTTTATTTTTATTTATATATTTATTCCTTTTACCCACTTTCTAGCCTAATAAATTACTTTTAGCGATATAAAGTATAATGTGTATTGTTAACAAAAGTCTAATAAGTTTCTATTCTATTTAACATAATTTTTTAATTTTAAGAATTACTTTTTACTTTATGATTAATTAATATAAAAACTCACCCAATCAAATATATCATTATTATTGCATTATTTTTTGTTCAAATGATTTTTAAAACCAATTTATTTTTACTTTTTATTAATTCACTCTTTTGGTTTTTTTTTATTCTTTTATTCTTTCCTTTTAATGGAAATAACATAATTATGTTATTTCCTCAGGTATATGTTATGACGACAGAAATCTGACACCGTTGTCACGTGTAGTGACAACAAGAACGCAACATCGTCGCCAGTGTCGTGATATACAGTATATTTTATTGGGTGACTGAAATATGACACCATCGTCAGTGTCATAATATACTGTAATCCTTTATTATAACTCATTCGATATCTGGTTTGACGATCGTTGTGCCACATGCAAACGATTGAGTATTAGGTTGGCCTTATTACCGAGTTAACAAATTGATTATAATTATGTCATCATTTCTGGAGAAATAGTCAGAGTATATGGTACGTATTGGGTACGTTATATATATGCTATTTGGTTATGTTTATACACGCTATCTGGTATGCTATAAATTAATGCTACCAAATATGTATACTAAGTATAAGTATTCCGTAAATGCTATTATGCATATATTATCAGACCATGCTATCAAAAATACTATCTAACCACGTTAAACATTACTATCTAATATGCGTTTGTAATTGCTACTACATTCCTACTGTCGGGTGTGCATCGCGTAATTGCTATCGATTAATGTTATAGGGTACATGCTATCGAATATGCTATCAAATATGTGTCACGTAATCGAGTATACTACATAATTAATATTGAGCAATGCTATCGGGTATATGTTATCAGTTAGATATACAGTATATTGTATATTCGAGAGCCATATATGAAACATGTGACGGAGAAAGTAAGTTGACTTCGAGTATATATGTAAGAAGGCGGACGTATGACTGATAAATATGAATTTGGCTACCCGAGAACATACCCAGAAGCATATAGCTAAAATAGGTAGCCTTCTCCCATAATTATTATAATATATTATTGAAGTTAGCTACCATGATCACATACAAAAAAATACTGTATATCCAGGAACCTATTGTTAAATGGGTCATCTTCATTTTTCTTATAATATATTACTGAAGTTAGCTACCATGATCATATCCCGAAAACATATCACTGAAATAGTTAGCCATCTTCCGTAATATATTATAAGCATTTCTGAAGTTAGCTACCATACTTATATACCCGAAGACCTATCATGAAAAGTGTAGTGTTCTCCCATGTTTTAAACAGAATACATCTGAATATTATTACACCCGAAACATATTATAAAAAAGTGAAATACTATCCCATTTTATATACTGTATATAATACTCTATATATGAAGATTACTACATTTGGCCCAAAATTATTCATCTATCGAGTTCATGTTTTTTGTTGTGTATTCGACTAAAAAACGATGCAGTGTACCAACTGAAAAAATCAATTTAAACTTTCGAAAATACTGTATATTGGGATAATATAACTTTATTCGTTGATTGATTCATGACATAAAAAAGCCAAACATCAAAAATGACAACAAAATGCACAATACACCAGGTACCGATGACTATTCAAGCGATTCGGATAATTTTAGTGATAATACGTACACTCACCTGCCAAAAGTATCCGACCACATGTCGATCATCACGATTTTTAAAATTCAAAGTTGATTTTGTTTTTATTTTTTTTATTTTTTTTTTAACACTGGCTCATCCTGCACCTCTCCGGCCACTTTATTAATAAAAGATCATATTTAGGGACAATCGGGATGAATATTTCCCTGTACTGTCTAAGGATTTACAGATCATTAGAGAGAAAATAGTACAAAGGGTTACCTATTTATAATACTCGATCTAAGTCTGACCTAACCAGGATAAGAGAGATACATGACCACCTAGTGTAAATACTCTCTTCTAATAACAAAGAGGGGATTGACCAGATACATTCGAAGATGCATTGCTGGTTGTCCACTGCCATTGGTTTGGTACTATCTAGGATTTAATCCACCGATCGGCTTGTTGCCACCCGTTAAAGGGGTTGACTTTCCAGGACTTGCCCAAGCTACTCAACACCATCCGGTGCTAAGGGTTACTTGTACTGGTCAAGAACCAGTCAGTATGAAAAAATAGGGGTAAAGAAAAAGAGAAAGAAAATGAGGGGAGAGATTAAAAATATTTACAAGAAGATGGGATAGGGGAAGGAATGAAGGGATGCCCAACAACTACCCGTCCACTCAACTTTGCCTCTGAAGGTATTCAATCCATAGCCTTGACACTTTCGGGATTAATAAGGGAGAGGAGATCACAGTCCATGTGAAGTTTATCCATCCACATCTAGCCAATGACTTATGATGGACCTAAGGTTTTTGTTTTTATTATTATTAAAGAATTTACTAAATAGCTTTTAATAAAATTTATACTAATGTGTTCATAAAAGTCTGAATTTTTTATTAATACTATTAATATTTTATTGGATTTCCATTACTATCTATTACAGCCTGAATTCTTCTTGGCATACTTTCTACTAAATTTTCTAAATTTTCTAATTCAATTTGATTCCATTCTTCTTCTAAAATAATCATTAATTCTAAAAGGTTTTTTGGATGGGATCATGTTTACGAACTTTTTTTTCTAAAATATCCCATAAATGTTTAATTAGATTAAGATCTGGTGATTGTGCAGGCCAAGAAATATTTGTTATTGAATTATTTTCTAACCATTGTTTAACTATTTTTATCCGATGAACTGGAGCATTATCATTTTGAAAAATATAATCTAAATTATTATCTAATTCATTAATAAATGGTAAAAGATTATTTTCTAAAACTTCAATATATATAGATCCTGTAATTTTATTAGAAACTTGAATCAAAGGTCTAATCTTATTTTTTATAAAACATCCCTATACCATTATACCTTGATTTCCTGATTTTACTGTTGGAATTAGACAACCTATATCATATTTTTCATGAGGATGTCACCAAACTCAATGATAAGAGTCATTTTGAAACAATAAAAAGTGAAATTCATCACTCCAGATTATTGTGTTCCATTCTAAATCCCAATTTTTTCTAGTATGATACCATTCTAATCTTTTTTTGCAATTTTCTTCAGATACTAAAGGTTTTCTTTTTCCAGCTTGACCATAAAATCCTTCATCATGTAAAATACGTTGAATAATATGAGAGCTTATTGAGATTGTTAATAATTGACTAAATTTTTCTGTTATTTCATTTAAAGATTGTTGTCGATCTTCTTTTACAGTTTTTACAAGATGTCTAATGTTTCTTTCTGTCAATTTAGATGGTCTACCAGATCTAGAAATGATACTAGTTTATTGATTTGTCTTATATCTTTCAATAATATCATAAATAGTTGTTTTTGGATGATTAAGAATATTTTTAATATTGTGCACACTATGACTACCTTTCCACAGGCCAATAATTTTGCCATGCTCAAAATCAGTAAGTTCACGAGTTTTAGGCATTATTTTTTTTTTATTTTTGAATAAAGAAAGTTTGTAACTACGCAGGAAAAAAATTTTGATGCATTTTTATGCATTAGATTTTGAGTTATTCACAGATAAAGTTTGGTCCTTAGAGTAGGGATCTTTATGTGGTCAGATACTTTTGTCAGGTGAGTGTACATCTGAATATAGATCAAAAGATTGTAATGATCATGAATCTGATTATACCAATATCGAAACCATTAATTTCGTAGGAATCACAAAGTGGCTAAATTACCAGTATCCCAATTCCCTAATATAGAAAACCAAATATATAATTCAGCATATTCCATAGATGAAGTAGGCTTAGAGTATCCAGACTTATGTGATTTAAAAAGCATTTTATGTGATATGATAATATTGAATTATGCAATCTTAATGCGATTAAAAGCAAGGAATTATATGCAGTATATATTGATATAAATTCGGATTTATTATTGTATATGCTAATGTACTATCGAATAAACTAAGTAGTTTTATTAAAATAAAGTAAATTTAACATCGAAAGAGAATTTTTTGAAAGTGTATGTTATCTATCGCTTAAAATATTTTTGTAATTACTAAAACTACATTCAACATCTACACCCAAAATAGGTAACTATATATAAAATAAAGCAATTTGTGAAAGATATAGTAAGTCTTTAGATTTTTCATTCCAATATCGATCTAAGTCCAAAATATCATCTAATTCTTCATTTAACTTACAGTAAATACACTACTCATTTAACAATTCTTTTTTTTTTTTTTTTTTAATTGGTGAAGTCCTGCTATTGAGTTTTTATTTGTTCATTAATACAGGCTTATTTATGCAAATTTAATTGTGAGTCTATACATTTATGAAAGGAGAAAAACACTATGGCTCAGTATTCTATTACTAGAAACTCTATGACTTGCTGCAGTCCACCTTAGTGGGTGCTAGTGTGTCAAGACTCTATTAGCACTAATATTTATAAAAAAGAAGAAAAAAGGAAAATAGCTGTTTTTTAAAGTTTTTTCTGTTATGATATTTATTAGTTCCATGTATAGTTCCCCAAACCTGTCATTTAGGTGTTTCTTAAGATCGATTTGGGCCTGTTCTGGCTTTGAATCAGTCTTGAAGCTTTTTATAGCCTGTGTTGTTGATAAGTCTGGGCTTTGTGGTGTGGTTCATTGATTGTCCATCTTACTGTTGGCTCGCTTCTTCTGATGTTAAGTTTTTTATTTATGTTTTAACTTTTTTTCCATTCTATTGTAATGTCATATCTATGTTTCCAAGCTTATTGTTTGGCTTGCCAGAACTTGTGTATTGCTCCTTGGATTGCTTCCAGTGCTCTAGATCTATCTTTTTTTATGGTCTCTGCTACTTGTATTATACTATATATTATAACTCTCCTGACTATATCCTTTCATTTGATTTTGTGCCTTGTTTTTATATTTTCCTTATATTCTTGTAATATTTGTGATTTCTTTCATTTGTTTTGAATTGATTCTGTTTGTTTGCCTTTAGCTCTTGCTGTGCTTTCCTCTGTCAAGACCTTTATGAACTCTTCCTGAAGTCTTGTTTGTATTGTACCACATTGAAAGATATGGTTATTGGTTTCTTTATGCTGTTTGCAGATTTTGCATTTGTTATTGGGATAAATATCAGTGTTTTTCACTTAGTTTATTTATAGTAGGTAATTTATTTATTCATGTTTTAATTCTGAATGATCAGTCTATATGATCTCTCATATTGGTTGATGTTGTTATGATGGCTATTAATATTAAGAGCTCTAGAGTCAGAAACCAGTGAATTTCTCTAGATTTTTTTTGGTTCAATCAATCCTGGTTTCTTTATAGTGTTCACCATTTATTTGCCTATTTATTTTTGAATATTTGTCTCATTAGAGGCTTGATTTCGATATCATATTGTTTTTGGTTCCATCTGATGAGTATATTTGTTGATATAAAGATTTGTGTATTTATTATTATGGTGTGTTTAGGTTTGTCTGTTAAGTTTGTTAAGGCCAGCTAGTCCATCTTTTCATTGTCTAGGATGCCAGAGTGACTCTTTACTTTTGTCCAACCAATTGCAAGTCTTTTGATTTCTATTAGGTCCTTGATGGTGCTGTTGAGGATTTGGTTTGGCTGATGTGTGTTTATTCAATATCTCCTCTGTGATGGAGGCTTTTTTAATATGTTGATTGCTACCTGACTATCTGTGAAGATAGTAATTGTTTTGTTTGTACTGATATTGCTTATTGCAGTCATAATGGTCATTAGTTCTGCTCTTGTGAATGAGAGTGTATTATGTGTCTTTGCTAGAAATTCTGCTAATTGTTTTTTCTCTTTGATGGTTATAATCCAGCCTAGTCCTATTCTGTTTCTCTCTGGGTATTTAGTAAAGGAGCCATCTATATAAATCTGCAGATTATTAAGTTCACTCAGGTCTTTTGCTATGGCTGAGAGCTGATCTATGAGTCTTGGATACCCGGTTAATCTACTGTGTATTAAATATATCGTTTCTAAGAATGGATTTATGTAGAGCTGTGGTATTGTTCTTGGGTTATTGATTCTGCTTCTCTCTTATACAGTGCTTTCTTGATTCTCTTGAGAATAGAACACAGCCTATTTGTTATGTGTTACTGTTCAGTTGACTGGTCTTTATAGGAATCAGTTGATTTTGAGCTTTTGTCTACTGTTATATTTACTGTTCTTGCCCTTATCAGCTCTGCAATACATTGACCTTGTTCCTTGTATTGGCTTCTCAATTGTTGATTATTTTTCTCACATTCTTTGTATTTGAAAAGGAGGGATATTGATGATAGTGATATTATATGGTTTACTATGATCTTGTTTGGGTCTGTCATTCTACTTTTCCTGTAAATTGCAATTTTACTATCTGATTCTGTGGCTATCCACTTGATTGTTGTTTGTGACTAGGATAGGAGAACTGGGATATTATCGTGGAAGCTATTGTTGATGTCACTAGTAGGAGATTCTATTATATTTGTATAAAAGTTCTGGTTTGGGTCTATATATATAATTTGTCGTAGGTCTTGAAACCATCCAGGAGTCCTGCCTTGTCTACCTTTCCTGGTCCTAAGTTGTTGCCATATGAGGGGTCTTGATAAGTCATTATTTATGAGCTGCTCCTTGAATAGGATTTCTTTTTTCCTCAGAGCTTGTCTATTTCGATCATATCATTTGCTTGATGTAATGTCTTTGATAGCTGTTTTTCCTCCACTGGGTGCAGTACAAATTTTTGTGTGCTTTGTCATCTCAAATGTGATACTCTGTACTTTGAGCATGTTAAGAATGTCATTTGTAAGATTCTGTCATTTTTTGATCCAGAATGGATATTTGTCCTCTAGGATTAATGTGTTCAACCAGTATTGATTCTGAAGTTGTTGCAATCTGATCTATGTTATTTTACTACATGTGTCTGATCTATTGATCCTTTTTTTCCAGTTGTTTCTATGCAGTATAACCTGTCTGTTCCACATGTTGAAGAGTTTGTATCTGTAGTCTGCATGAATAATGTTATTAGGGGCTATTCTGGGCAAGTTGATTTTATGTTTAAAAGTTTTAACTATCTTGTTATTAAGTCGATTGTATTCCTATTCAGATAGGACCATATCATTGAGGAGGTATTTGACTGCTGAGTATAGTACATGGTTAATTATATATCGTATCTGTTTATCTATGATTCTTTTCTATTTAATGAGGTTGATAGTGTTGTCAATTTTTTCCTAGATTAATTGTTTTTGATGTTGTTTTTTTCTGTCTTCTGAGATCCAGACTCCTAGGATATGAGCTGTTTCATTTTTTTCCAGAGGTATGACCTTAATTCCTGCCAATATGACTACTTGTACCTGGTCATCTTTGCTCACATTGATACAAATAAGTAATGACTTGTCTCCATTAGCCTGTATGTCATTGATATAGAGGAATTCTGATGCTGTATTCAGAATATTTTGCATGTTAGATCTGTTTGAAACATATTAGGTGATGTTATCCATATATGCTTTTGCTATAATCATTTGTAATCTAGTGTATTGAGATATTCTGTTGTTGTTATCCATTGCAAGATTGGAGCTCCATATCATTTTCATTTCGTATTCCATCTTTTTGTTCTCTATTTCTTGTATCAAGGGGTCATAGAAGATCCTCCACAAGAGTGGAGATATAGTATCTCCTTGGTCGATTCCATCTTGAACTTTGTATTCTTTGATGTATTCATATGCTATAATGACTCTGTTGTTCTATCTGTTAGGGTGTCATCTAGGATGTTGATAATTTTTCCTGAAAGTTTGATTCACTTTAGTACCAGTATCATCATGTTTTTATTTATTGAGTTATATGCTTTGCTTATATCCTGGCTAAAGATTCATGCCTCTTTGCCTACTTCTTTAGCTTTTTCCAGAAGATTCATCATTATGTATATTGGCTGTTGTGTATTGCTACCTAGAAGTCCTGCCCAGTTGCTTTTTGATATTATATAGTGTTGATTTAGTGTTGCTGCTATTCTGTTGTTAAGTATAGATATGAAAACTTTTCTTGTTGTCTTTAGGAGGGTAATTGGTCATGTGATGTTAATGTCTCACATTAAATCTTTAGGTTTGAAGATTGGATAAATTTCTCCTTATTTCCACTCTTTTGAGATTTTCTCTGTTTCTATGATCTGATTGTAAATTGTTTCTAATAGCTAGAGACCCTTGAGTCCTAGGTTCCTTAATACAATATATGGTATTTTTGTAGATCCCAGTGCATTGTGCTTGTTTTTTGCCTAAATTGCTTCTTTGATTTCTTAAGTGTTGATCCTGGTTGTGCACTAGTTATATTATTCTGGGTTGATATGTTCAATTGGTGTATATCTGCTGAGCCAGTTTGGATAGTTTTGCAAGTCTACTGACTTCCTGTGTCATGTCCATTCCTTAAAATGGTTCTAACTTTAGTCTTGATTTTGTTTGAGTTTGTGACAATTGTGGTCTCATTTGTTCTAGTGTGTTTGATTAGTCTGCTTGTGTCTATCTTCCTATAGGACCTGTCTAGTATACTATCTTTCATTCTTCTTTGTTAATCTTGTAAAAGTTTGAAACACTTTTCTATTCTATCATTGATTGTCTTTTTTTTCTCCCTTTTTATTGCTTGTTGAGCTATCTTATTTTCTGTCTTCCAGAGCTCCTGTATTTCCTTCAGTCACTGTATTGTTGAATGTGATAATTGGAGGTGTTATGTCTATTGATTGGTGGGTTATCGATTCTCTTTCCATTTTTGTTTATAACTTCTATTATTTTTGCTAACTTTTCTTTCTTTTCAATTTCTGGAGTATTATTGTTCAAGTATCTTTTGTATGTTCTATAGATTTTTTCTATTAAAAGTATGAGCCTCTGTATCTGGAGATGTGAATTATCTTAATATTTCTGTTTTTCCTTTGTTTTTTTAAGTGCTTTTTGCTGGCCCACAGGCTTAATTTGTAATTTTTATTAATCAAAACTATTATATTATTAAAATGAGTTTTTATACATATATGTTATAGTGAAAAAAAAAAACTCTTTCTCATAGATTCTTTTTTTTCAGAAAATTTCCTTTTTAGATAATTTTCTTCTTCATTTTTCTCTGGCTTCGTAAAGAGTTTTTCAGTCACCATGTCACCCAAAACTCGAGCACAACATAGAATGACCCAACAACAACAACATAACACAAACATAGTTTCAAGTAATACAAGAAGTCTTTCTCAAAACCAGCAAAACTTTGCAATGGAAATCCAAGAAACAGAGGAAGAAGGAGTCGAAGCTATCTTCCCAGTTACTACCAATAACACTACATATACCCCAGCAAAACAAACAGACACTGGTTCAACCTCAAACAGAACATTCAATATTGAATACGATAACACAAATGATCAAAACAGCACTTCCTCTACTCCTAGAGGTTTTCACTCTGAAACAAACTCTGAAATCAATTGTTATGAAGAAACAGAGCACCAAACTCAATACCATGACAAAGGAAAAAACAAAGCAGAGGACAGAGAGCCCACTGCAAGATTACTTCCAACCGACTGGCAAGTTGAATATGAAAGGAAAAGATTAAATGAATAATTCCCATCGAAGAGATTCCTGGCAGAGACAACCAAAGTAAAATTCGAAATTTAGCAAAACACCTAACCAAATTCCAATCCTTTTTATATATCAAGATCAATAATTCACAAAATGCAAAACTGATCACTGCTTTATTTAGGGATGAAAAAGATGCAAATAAAGCTGAAAATCTTACCATCGATAACAACACTATTATCCACATGTCAGCAACACCTATATATGATAGTATTGCAACCAAAAACAAAAGCATCTGAGTATGGGACATTTCACTTAATGTTATACACAATGAGGTGCACACAGCCTTTACTAAATTTGGAGAAATTCAATCTCTCAAAATGCAAACAATCGGCATATGGCAAACAGCCACAGTAAAATACAAAAATCAAAAAGATTACAAGAAAATCCAAGCCAGATGGGCAATACCTTTCAAAGGAGATCTTATTCGCATCTACCCCTTCCTTAATACCCATCAAATCAAAACGGAATGAGACAAATACACAATCAAACTAGCCAACCTTCCTCCAAGTACTATAGGCTTTGACCTTAAAGAAATAAAGATCAAACCAAAACCCAAACATGCTATATTCTAAGAACCTCTCAATATCAACAAAAAAGATTTGCTATCCTTAGTTTCAAAATAGATGAACTCCTAAAAGCTGCCAAAACCTTTCTTGCAAAACTTAGTAATACTGAACTCACTTGGATTGATTCAGACACTAAAGCATGCAATCTCTACTCTAGTATAGAACACATAATCAAAGATTGTCTGATCCAAAACAGACAACAACATTTACAAGTTAAAAAACAAGAAAATGCCAGAAAATTTGGGCATCTTTATAACAGATACAAACCCAGTGGATACTCCACCAACTCACAGAGACAAATTTTACAAAGAGATCGCATCAAACCTTCCTTCGCTGAAATTGTAAAGCAAAGGAACATTGCTAAAAATTCTACCAACATAAAGACAACAGACCCTACCAAACACCTCACCGACAATGTTCAGAACATCTTACTGCAAAACATTCTATTTGCTATCAAAGAAATAGGACAAGAGATTAAGAATATCAAATATGAACTTATCAGCATGGATAAGCGTATAGAACATCTTGAAGATGACAGCTACTACTACCATACATATAAAGCAGATCGCGAACCACAAGATGAAAGGGATGACAGATCAATCATGAAGAAGTTATGAGTGTAACCTTCAACACCTCCAGAAAAAGAAGAGCATCAAGTCCAGTCTTAGAAATCAGACAAGATCAAGCAAAAATCTACAGACAACTCAACA
>CAJVPT010004589.1:0-13243 GCA_910592055.1 Acaulospora colombiana | reverse complement strand
TGCCAATTATCCTCCAAGGAACTGAATTCGAGAAACTACTAAAGGGGAAAGGGAAAATAAAAGGAAAGGGAAATCTAGAAATGTGCAAACGCACTATATAAAGAGAAAATAGAAAAAGGAAAATAAAATGCTCCATATCCTCCAAAGAACCTCCATTAAAAAAACCTCCTCTCATTAGAAGTCAACCCTTCTGGGATATTCTTCTTCTTCTTGACCATCTGAGAAACTTATCCATTCGTGATCTTGATTATTTTCTTGCAACCGTCTGAGGTACTTATTGCCTACTCGGATTCAGTGCCTTGCTCGTCGCTTTCTTTCTTTCGGTATTGATTTTTTATCCACCCACATAGACCTAACAGCTTATAGCAGACCCCAGGTTCTTATGTGGCCTTTCAATCATATTGTATAACTACCGATATCTTCCAGTAGCCACGCCTAGTTAAAGGAATTTTATTGGTGAATATCTTCCATTGCCCAAGAAGCCGGATTCCTCAACAGTCTTTTTGCCTTGCAATAGTGTGAGAGTTGAAAAGAGTACGGGAATTCTCGTCGATTATGATATCATTATACAATGTCTGGGGAAATGTATTCTCAATTTTAAAGAAGGGTAGTGGCTCCCATTCTTCTGCTTTTCGGTCTTATTACCTGACCGGGATAAGGAAATAACCTTCTTCGCGTACTTTGCCTGACCGGGATGATAAGAAGTTGAAGATCTCAGCTTGAACAAATAACCGCCTTTTCACCACCTAGGGAATTTAGTGCCTGTCCTAATGGTCTCATGATTTCTTTGCTTCGGTTACACTTCATTTGGAGGAGTGGAGGATACACACCAATTGGTACTCTTTTTTTCATCAATGACATCATCGGAACACGTGAGATGACCAGTAGGAGCTTGTTTACATTCAGCTACTGATGTGTTTCGTATCCACCAATCATATTTTGCAATAGGTTGTGTCATCTAAAATTCAGGGTCAAACTGAGGTAGACAAAATTCCTCAGAAAGCCAAAAAAAATTTTTGGGCGACTATAAGAGGGAAGCAACAGTGGACAGACACCTTGAACTATGGCTTGATGTTAGCCACCTCCTACTGCTAGAAACCTCTATAGACATGCTTCAATATGAAAGGCTTCAAGTACTACACATAAGTTTTTCTTCCTTGCAGAACTTTCTTGCCGTTGGTAGAGAAGGTGTTTCTTGGTTTTTCTAGGTCACAGGAAGCCAAGTTTTTGTTTGAAAATGAATATAAACAAGGGAAAGGGTTAAGAAGTGTTTCCTGAAGTAAAACTTCAAGTTGTTTTAGGGATAGTGTTAAGACTTTATTAGCAAAGAAATAAAAAATTTCTTGCGAACATCTTTTTTGTGTGTGATCAAGGGATTAGCAGAAAGAGTTTATACTTTTACCTGTTTATATGAAAAATTGATCAACTTGTTTTAATAATAAGTTGTATATATTTAAATAGCTTATTTTCTTTATGTGTTCATATTCACATAATAGAATTTGAGATAGGTTTGTTGTTTTGGTATATATATATATTAAGACTGTCTTGTTTTTAGAGAGCTTTGATATCCTTCTGGACCTTAAAATAATTGAAGCAACTTGATTTATTGAGTAGACTTAGTTGTTTTTTAGATTTCTTGCAGTATTGAAAAAGGTGTTAATTTGCACTAGCTTGACTGTAAGCTATGTAAAGTTGATATTGACTCCTTTACTTTGACTGTGAATCAATTTTTGATTGTTTTTTTTTTAAAAAAAATTTAAAGAAAAAGAAAAAAAAATATAAAAAGATTGTTAGTAGATTTGTTTATATTTTTATCTTTGATATTTTAAATCAGTTTTATTATATGTTTGTTATAGATTTTAAGAATATGTTATGTTCTTTTATATATCTGAACTGGTTTATTTTTTTCAAAAAAATTACCATAAAAGAAAATTTTTAAAAAAATTGAGAATCAGCAAAAAAAAATTATTATTATTGCTATTTATATATACATTTTTTTTCCACTGTTAGATTAGTTATATATATTTTATTAAATATTTATAGATTGTATATATTAAATTAAATACTAAAACTAATTCTCTAACTAATTCACTTATTTTGGTTATATTACCTCTCTAAATACAACTTTGTAAATGATTTTTTGCTCCATTAGAAGTTCCAGTAAAGATCCTTCCAACTTCTAACATCATTGTTTACAGGTTACTCTATAGATCACTCTTTTTAGTTCTGACAAAAATTAAAGTCCTAATCACTTTATACCATACTTCATATATTTAAGAGACAAAGTTAGGTGAATGAGTAGTTGTTAAGCATCTTTTCATTTCTTTTCCTATTTCATTTTCTTGTAAATATTTTCAACTTTTCCTCTTCATTTTAATTTTTTTTTTAACACTAACTAGTTGCAATATTAGTATAGGAGACTTTCAACAACAGATGGTACTGGAACTCTTGTACAAGTCCTGATATATTAGGTTCCATTAGTGGATAGAAACAAGCTGATCAGTGGATGCATTAATATACTCTAGATAATGTCGATTCCAGAATATAGGGATGGGTAAGCAATACACAACTTGTGTATCTTATTTGTTTCCTGTTTTGTTTTCAAAAGAGAAATATTTACACTAGGCAGTCATGTATTTTCCTTATCCTGGTTAGGTTAGAGTATAGATCGAGTCATAAAAATAGATAGCTCTTTGTTCTATTTCTTTCTAGTGATCTATAAATCCTCAGACAGTATGGGAAAATATTTATCCTGATTGTTTCTAAATATGATCTTTTTTTAATAAAATACTGGAGAAGATGTAGGATGAGTTAGTTTTAAAATAAAAAAAATAAAATACTTTATATATTTAGTAAGATTTCTTTCAACTTCTTGTCTTTGATTTTTTTTCTTTATATATCAACTTCTTATTAAATCAACTTTTTGTACTCTTGCTTTTTTTTTCCTGGTTTTATAGATAGATATATTGGCTTTTTAATCTTGTTATATTTATGAATTCCTGATATTTGTTCTTATTTGGTCATCTTTTCACATCTTATATTTCATATTTTCTTTCAGAAATAGTTATATACTTTTTTCTGCATTTTCATTATCTATCTTTTTATTTCTTTTTCAATTCTCTTATTACAACACTTCAAATCAGTTATTCTTATAATTAAATCTTTTTATATTAATCCCATATAGAAGCTAAATATATTCTGACTGGTTTTTGAGATCTTTTCCACCAGTTTTGCTATCTGTTTGTCAATTTCTCCTATTTCTATTCTATTATCTATCATTAAGTTTAACTTTTTCTCTTTGAATTCTTTTTTTCTTTCTTTTGAAAGCTTTCTGAATCCTTTGATAACTTCTTCTATTCCTTTTTGCTATGCCTTACTCCACTGAGTCTTATAAATTAAATATTCTAGTAAGTGTTCTATTGTTTTCTCTTTCTGATTATATATAATACATTTTATTTACTTATATAGATTCAGTTTTCTTGGAGCCAGCTTAGTTAATGTTGATGCTTATTAATGATCAATTTAATAAGAAAGTTTTTGTTTTGTGAGCTCTTTAAGAAAGTGTTTCATATATATTCATTTTTAAATTGTTTTTATACTAGATCCTATATGTATGTTTGTTGGTTTTGGATTTACTGATTCCATCTTTTTTTGATTCTATCTTGAGTTGTCCATTGGTAGGCTGTTATTTTATTATTTGTTTTTTTAATAGCTTATCTTATAGAGATATCTAATACTATATCTCGTTTTTTAATTTTTGTAATGATCTTGAGTGAGACTAAGTTTTTCTATTTTATTACTAGAAACCTTAGTACTTTTTGACAAAAACATCTGCTTTTTTATTATACTGAATATTAGAATGTACTTTAATCTTGATAAACTTGAGATTCAGCTTCTTTTTTTTTATAAGATCCAACATACATACCCATAAGGATCAGTTTTATTTTTTTAACCATCTTTTATAAGTCATTCTGGAATCTTTCTTTTCTACAGTTTTTTATTTTGAGATATAAACTTGACTATCTATAAAGATTTTGATCTTGCTGTCTATTGAAGCTACTACTGTAAACCACTGCATACAATACCTCGGGTATTAATCAATTTACCCCATGATAAATTGATTAGTACCTGGGGGGGTATTCTACTAAAAGGAGGGTAGTATAAATGACGGGATATTTAGTGTCTTATTATTATCTGATGTATCTTTCACTTGCCCATTCATATTGCAATTTTATTGGCTCTAGCTTAATATACCCAGATAGTAATCATTTATTGAGTAACAATTTTCTTGAATATTACCAAGTATTATTTAAGGGGGGGTATTATTTTAGGGAGGGTATTGTATGCAGTGGTTTACAATAGTAGTATAGATACTATTGCTATTAATTTTGCTCTAGTAGATAAATGTCAATTATTTACTCCAGTTTAGAACTTGCTTTTTCTTTCTACCTCTCTTATCTATATTCAAGCTGCTCTTATTTTCATGTTTGTACTTCCATAATTTATAATAGACACATTGAAGTAAAAGATCATTAATTCTTTTCTTTTCTTATTACATTTAAGTATTTTGATCAAATAGGATTGATAAATACCTTCTTCAATATGATCTTTGATGATATTTACTTTCAATCTTCTATTTCAATCTGTAGTATTCTTTTATTCTGAGTAGTTACTTGTTCACAGCATATTAATTCATATATCATTTTTTTCATTGTTTCTTTGAGACTTGGAATTTCTAGTAATTGAGCTCTTCTGGTGAATTTTCTTATATTGAAGTAAGAAATAATATATATTTTCTCTATACTTATTTCTATTATATATCATTTTTTTATTTTTATGCCTTTTGCGCAATCTTGATATTGGATTAGTTTTGATTTTTGGTTTTTAACTAGGCTAATATATTTAAAGTGCTCTATTTTAAGCTATCTTTTGATATTATCTAGAATCAATTTCCTTCAAATTATTTGTTACTGCTGAAATTTGTTTCTTGTAACTACTCAGAATTTCTGTCATTTGTCAAAGTTAAAGTTGAAAGTAGGATATTCTGAACTTCAATTTATCCATTCTTCTTTCCAGGATTCTATAAGCTGTTTTAATTTATTTATTGAATTATCTCAGTTATATATAAGTACTATCCTGAAATGGATCCTTTATTTGTTTTTTGTAAGAATTGAAACATTTGTTAGTTTCATACTTTTCTTGTTTCATAATTAACTAGCTGATCTATATATATCAGCTTGTTGTTTCTGAGTAATAAGATTGTTTTTCTATATTTTTTAATTGACAAATATTCTCTAATTAAATGGTTTCCTTAGTTCCATTTAAAAATATCATTTCATTTTCAACTTTGAAAAGTTATATCTATATTCTTGATCAGTTTTAGTACTTGCAATAAGAAGTTACCCTTTCCTGGAAGATTATTCAGTAAGTTACATATAAGCATATTGGCAGGCTTTCAGTATTTGACTTGTACTTGCTTAAATCTAATAATTATTATAGTTTCAACTGGTCCTGGATCATTTAATCTATTACAAAGTCCTGTTATTTGACTTTCTTTCTATAATATTTAAATACTCTTTAAGTTATAAATCTTGAAATAATGTATTATACTGTTGGGTATTGATTGACATAATATACCTTATTTTGAATAGTTTTCTATATGCCATTATTAAGATGTTATACATTTTTCAAGACAGTATACTATGTTGTATTCTGAATTCAATTTTTGATATTAGTACTCTATTCAAAATGTAAACAGTTATTTATTTATTGACTTTTTATTTTTAAAGCTCTGATAATCATGTTAATTTCCTTAAGCATCTATTCTTTGAGCTCGATGGCTATCTTCTGTTTGCCTGTCCAGATCTCTAAAAACCTTGTTTATTTTATTCTATCCAATTCTCTTTCTACTTCTTTATTGACTCCTGCTTGAACTTTCTCAAGATACTAATTAGGATTGTTAATAGTAGCTAGGATTGATTTATTACTATTGATCTGAAAGTTATTTGTCCTATAAAATATTCTTACTTCTTCTAATATTTTTTTCATATCTTTCTTTGAACATATTATCTATATAGTATCATATATGAAGGCTATCATTGCATATTATGACTCTAGCTTCCTACTACTATCTTCTTTCAAATTTGAATTCCAGGTAACTGATATTTTGTATCCTTTTGTTTTATCATTTTGGATCTTATATAATAAAGGGTTATAAAGTATTCTTCTCATTAGAGATGAAATAGTTTCTCCTTGATCAATTTCATCTCTTATGATGATTGCTTTTATTAGATCTTTTTTATATATTATCCTAAATACTCTATTATGAAATAGACTCATTATAATTTAGATAAAACTCTCTGAAATTTTGATTCTTTTCATAACCCTAATTAGCATATTCAGACTGATTGTGTCTATACCTTTGCCATATCTTGAAAAAGAATCCATAACTCCTTTTTGTTTTTTCTTGCTTTCTCACAGATATTATTAAGGATTTGTATTAATTTTACTATACTTTCTTTTAGTAATACTATATAGTTGGAACATCTAAAATATTATTGCTTTTACAGATATTTTCTAGTCTATTTGTAAGAATCTTGGTAAAGTACTTTTGTATAACTTCTATCAATACTATCGATCTTGTGTTAATGAGTTCATATTCTTATAGTTTTGATTTCACTATAAAATAAATATGACTTTGCTTCCAGTTATGTGAATGACATCCTATTTTAAAAAGTAGTTAAACATCTTTCTCAAGTAGTCTTTTCCTTCTTGATCCAGTCTTTTTAATATTTTATAACTAATTTATGATTTTTTTAGAGCTTTATTATTTGAAAACATGTAAAATGTTTTATCTAATTCTTCTTGAAAAATTAGTATTAAGAAATCTTTATACTATTTTCCTTAGATATAGTTTCTGAGACTATATTTTTCTTTTTAGTCTTCTGTTAAGCTATCAAAGTTAATATCTCCTGTTCTAAATACTTCTTAATCTTTTTCTATTTCATCCTTTCTAGTTATTATATAGTCATTTTTCTTATTTTTGATTTAGACTTTTTCTAGAACTATTTTAATTCACTACCTATCTGTCAAAGAATCTACCATTCTTCTTTAATTATTTTGCAAATTATTGCATCTTTGTTCTAAGGCCTTTTTAATAATATTTTTTATCTATCTTGCCTCTGTATTCTGATAAATTAACTTTAGATCTTCTATTATATCACATATTTCTTTTTTTAATTTTTTTTTTTTTTTGAATGCTAACTTATTTCTGTGCCGGTTCATATGCTTTATTAAAATCAAGATATATCCTAGAAACAACTGAAATAACTAATCATCCTTACTACCTAAGGATTTACAGATCAACTAATAGTACAAGGGGCATCTATTTAAGTTTTACCCAATTAAGATGGAATGAATATTGACCGTTTAATGTAGACTTTCTCTAAACTCTAACTAAGCTATAGGGAATACAAGTCAACTTCATTGAAGTGACTCAACTTTAAACCTATCTTTAGAATCAATACCTCCTAGGGTTTTGCTCACTAGATAACCTGTTTCTATTCTTGCTGAGGGAAACTAACATGCCAAGAACTTGCTTAAGATGTCCAACACCATCTATATTAGAAGTTTCTTATATGAGAAAATCTCATTAGTACTTGAAAAAAGAAAAAAAAAAAAGAAAAAAATTGCCCTGTCTTGTGTCTTGGCCTATCTTATTATTTGATTAGGGTTCAGTCTTATGTGAAGGATGTTGTATCACTTGATTCTTGCCTGTTCATAACCTGTTTTGTGCATGATCTGTCTTTATCAGCAAGTATAAGTGAGCTAGTCCTTTTTTTATGTTCTGGCTGGACGATCGGTCTGTGGAAGAATATGCTCTTTCTTATATCCAATGATGTGGTGATTTGTATCCTGTATCCACTCACATCAATACATATGACTCACAATAGACCCAGGTTCTTATGGAGCTGAGAAAATGCATTCAGACATGTGATATGATCAATAGGAGCTTGTTTATCAATCTTGTCCAATGTGTTTTATGTCATTCAATCAAAATAGATGGATTTGTGCTACCCTAAAATTCAGAATCAAGCTGGGGTAGGCAAAATCCTCCAGAAAGCTATGAAGTGGAAGCTCTTAGAGGCCATAACACCAAGTCAAGAGAAAAAATTATGAGTTCTTGACTGGGAAAAAACCTCTATCTTGTCTTGTTCTTTCGCTTCAAGAGAGTGGTGACAGGTACTACACTGGTAGTTCTTCTTCTTTTAAGAACTTTTTTGCTATTGGTAGTAAAGGTGTGATTGAACTTTATTGGTCACAAGAGTTCAAGTTACCTGAAGTTGATTGTAAACAAGAGGAGAGGAGTATAGGTGATTGCTAAAGATTTCCTTCAGGTTGGATTAAGGAGAGTGTTAAGACTTTATTAGTAAAGAAATATTAAAAACTTCTTGTGAATATCTTTTTTGTGTATGGTCAGAGGATCAGCAGAAAAAATTGATATTATATATATGATTTCTTTTTTTTAATAGTGTCCGTGATATATTTAAAACACTATATTAAATACAGTAGTCTTCAATTTTGATGATTAAAATAGTATATACTATTATATTTTTTGATCACTATACTAAGAACCTATAGCTTGTATAGTTCTTATGATATTTGTACTATCTTGAGAAGTGTTTTTAGTTAAAAAGCTTATCTATATTTGATATATTCTGGATTATGCTTGTGATATTTTTCTTGTATAGTAGGTATTTTCTTATTTGTAAGCTTGTTATATGTTATCTTACATATTTGTTTTTTGAATACCTTTCATATTATATTTACATAAGTTTCTCTTCTACTCTCTTCTGGCTCTTCTTCTAATAAAAGATCTAATATTATTTTAAGCTTATAGTTTACACTTTTCCTGAATACTTGTTATTGTTCTAACATTAATTCTTTAATACCAATTTTTCTTTTATTCTTTATAGCTGATTTATTAATAATATCTCTTGTAAACAGATTGTTGTTATATAATATTATCAATAGTATTGTATAATTACTATCTATGATTTCTTCAATACTTTGATTATTAAATTATAGTATTGAAAATTTTATAAAGCTCTATAATAACCATATATAATCTATTCAACTATTACTAGTAGCATCCCATCTTGTTGAAGTTTTGTTTTTCCTTCCCATATTACATGCATCTATAAAAACCTATTCATTTAAAAAATTAAATAGTTGAATCTTTGGATATCAAAATGGTTTGAATGTTGTCCTGGAAGTTGATATTCTATTTTCTACAGGATTGTATTCACTGTTAAAATTTTCCATATACTTTTTTTTTATGAAGTTTCATACTTTCTCTTGTATCTTTTTACTTCATTGTTTGTCTGAGAAGATATAAATCTGGATAATACAGATCTTGTTTCTTTTCATAAATATATTAACTATTATCATGTATCCTTCTGCTTCTTTTACAAATACTATTTTTTTTTTCAAATTCTTTCTTACTAATATGCTAACTTCTACTCTATAAGAAGTATCTTTGTTGATATTATGAAAGTGCTTGTACATTATTTGATTTTGAAAGGTCTATTTCACCTTTGCTTTGGTTAGTTTTGTTTCATATAAACCCATGATTTTAATATCTTGTTCTATCATTTCTTCTATAAGGTTATATTGATTTGTTTTATCAGCAATACCTCTGATATTATATATTTCTATTCTTACTACTTTTTTTTCAATTTTTGCATCTTCTCATTTCTATTCTAATTATATTTTACTATTTTTTCCTTTTATGAATTCGATTTTTTCTATTTGGAGGAAGGTCTTAAGGTCTTGATTATACTGTTAATCCCTAGAATTATTCTACTTCTCCTGTTATACTTTGCACTATTTTTTATTTGGATATTAGAATAGTGGACAGGTATTTTCTATTCTTCTGTAATTTAACTGGTACTTCTTTTAAAAACAGTTGGCTCTCTATTTAAAGTGGACCTTTTTCAAGTTTATTTATTCTTTTGCCTAGTTTTTCAATTAATTTGCATAATTGAAATACTTCAGATTCTTAATCTGAATTAAATCTGGAGCTTTTAATCTTACATCTTGTTGTTTGTTTCTTTTGTTGCCTATAATTAGTGTTATTGTTTTCTTCCTTCCCTTGATTTTATATTTTTTTATATGAAATATGACTTATTCTTCTTTTTAAAAGTTTCCTGTTACTATCAGTAGCTGATGAATTTGGTTTTGAAGTATATATGTTAATTTTTATATAGTGGTTTCTATTATTCTGGGTATCTATTATTGCAGTACTTTGATATTCTTCTTAGTATAATTATTTGTTTCCTTTATATGACTATTATATTTTCAATTTTCTTCTTTTTCAATAGAATTATCTGAATTATCTAAGTTATATGAGTTGTTAGAATTGATAGATATTCTATATTGGTATTGATAATGGTTTTTTGCACTTTATACTAAGCTTTGGTTCTCAATATTGATTTGTTACTAAAGTGACTCATTCAAGTCTTTCTTATTTTTAAAGTAGATTACTGTATAATTTTTTGATACTAAAGTAATCTTATTTCTTGATATATAGGAGACTTTCACTTTTGTTTGACTAAGTAATTTAAATATTGTTTTATAGATTTTCCACTAATCCCATGTAGTCTTAAGAAATGATACTTTTATTCTTTATGTATCTGATTTATTTCTTGATCATCAAATTCTTTGTAAATTATTACCAATCTTACTTAATTAAATTTAATTTTGAGTACTCAGTAAAGATGGGTTTCTAAAGGGGAGACAGGGATAAAAGTCAAATGTCTCTCATTAGGAAACATTAAAATTTTTAAATTAATAACTATAAAAAAACTACCCACAATTGTTTACCATTATCAAAATTATTAATTTATAGCATTTCTAGACTTTTGTTCCTATTAAAGTAAAGAGCTATAAATTTTGTTCCTCAAAAAGAAACATAAGTAATCTGTGAAATTTTATATGCAAAATACTTTAGGGATCTATCATTAGTATCCAATATTGTTCCAGTTTGGCATGCTCATTATATACAAAGAGATGGATTCTGAATCTTTTTTAGAAAAAGCCATGTAATATTTATGAATATTGACTATTTTCCTTATTTTTCTATTGTCTTCCTAATTGATTGTTTATTATATTTGTGTTCTGTGTTTACTAATGTAATATATTTTGATTTGTTTTTTGTTAAAGAAAAGTTTTCTGTCTTGAAAAATCTTTTATTTAGAGCATATCTTTAAAAGGTTGGATGTGTGCTCCTATTTTAATCCATTCTCTTGATAGAGAAGTTTTCCTTTTTTTTATTTATTAATTGATTCTAAACATCATATTGCATTCTTCTCTTTATCAATACCAAAAGTGATCCAATGGTTGACATTGATGAATTTAATCTTAAAGGGTTTCATTTTCTTGGATATACTTAAAGTTTCCTTGAGATATTTGATTCTTTCTTTTTTGTTATCTCCTAGTAATATAGCTTGAAGCACTTCCAATTTAATTTTATCTATTTGTTTAATAAAGTAGGAATTAACTATAGAACCTTGTATTCTATTTCATATATTATAAGAGACATTTTTTGTGATACAGGTTTCTTGAACTATTTTTTTGATTATTTTTGCTTTTGTCAGCTCTGTTATGATCCTATCTTCCATTTCAACTTCTTTATTTTGGTTTATTTCTTCAGTTTTTATAGAAGTTGATTAAATATCCATTGGAATATTATATATTTCTATGATTTCTTTTATACTATAACTTGAGATATGATTTTATATCTTGTTTATTAATATACTATACATCTTTTTTTCAAGTATAGGTGCTTTTAAGTCTTATCTCTTGCCTTGCCCCTTTTTTCACAAATTGATAAATATTTTCTCAACATATATTCTTTTGCCAAAGTTAAAGAATCTATATTTAATAAAGTGACAATGATGTTGTCTAATATTGAGATTGCATAGATTGCTCCTACTGGGATATATAGTTGATCTCATATCTTATACCTTAGCTTATATTGAAGTATTTTTGTTTTTCATAGTTCTTGTTGGGGATTATGATTGGTAACAATATTTCCTAATACTCTTAGGATTTCTTTCTCATATTTTTCTAGAATTCGGATAATGTTTTGCTCTTTTTGAATTATATTATCATGTGCGATGAATAAACTATTATGTATATTAAGTTGTTTTGATATTTTGTTGTTTTTTTATATTGTGATCTATAAATAAGGAACTATATTGGATTATATAATCAGATAATATTTACCAATATATTATTTATCCATATGTTTTGATCTTATATACTGATCTTTTTTATCTACATGTATATTGCTTATTTACTACTTGTGATATAATTGAATTAATATGTATTACTATTTTGAAATATATTGACATATCATGAGTTGTTATTTTGTCATATTTAGGATCTATTTACTTTTATGTATTTATATTTATGTAATGTGAACTGATAAATTAGTTATTGTGATTGTTTGTTACTAATCTTTATTGTTTGATCCAAGAAATCAAAACATTCTTCTAGATTTTTTAATCCCTGAATTTGAACTGATTTATTGATTTGAATTATTGCTTTTGAAACCTCTTTTAGTGCCTAGAAAGATGTTAATCTGTATTGGTCTGACTAAGAGCTTTGTGAAGTTGATGTTAAGTTTCAAGAAGTCTATTGTAAATCAATTTATTTTTACTTTCTCTTCTTCCTAAAGCAAATCAAGAGTATAAGAATATTACCACTAACTAGTATTGTCTTTTTGTTATTGTCAGGAGTCAACTAAATATTATTAAAGAGGAGTTATTGCTATTGTTATCTCTTCTTGAGATTGTTTTTTGTAAGAAGGCTTTTCTTTTAGAAAATTACTATAAAAAAATTTTTTTTAAAAATTTAAGAATCAATGAAAAAAGTTTTTTTTTTTGTTTTAGTTTGGAGATTGAATTAGAGATGTAACAATGTATTTGCATTATCATGTTTTTTTTCCTTTTGATATTTTATAGTAAAATTATATAACTGCAAATATAATACATATTTAATCCATCTCCTAGTCAGCTTTGATATTTTGAGTCATTGAAATTCCATAGGATCAATAACAATTATGAATAGATTTAATATATATATATATATATATTTTTGCCCGCAATTATGTCACAATGGCATGTCTTTATTGAAAAATTGAAAATGAATTTACAATATTTTACAGACTTTCACAAAG
>CAJVPT010004588.1:0-13243 GCA_910592055.1 Acaulospora colombiana | reverse complement strand
CACAATCTATTGCAAAATATGATTGATAGACATGAAACATGTTAATAGCTGAATATAAACAAGCTTCTATTGGTCACCTCACGTGTTCCGATGATGACATTGGTAATTGAAAAAAAAAATCAAGGATACGAACTCCTCCACTCCTTCAAATAAAGTTTAACTGAAGCAAAGAAATTATGAGGCTATTAGGATGGACACTAAATTCCCTAGGTGGTGAAAAGGTAGTTATTTGTTCAAGCCGAGGCCTTCAACTTCTTATCATCCTGGTTAGGCAAAGTATACGAAGGAGGTTATTTTCTTATCCCGATTAGGCTATAAGACTGAAAAGCAGAGGAATGTAAAACACTACCCTTCTCTAGGATTGAGAATGCATTTTCCCAGATGTTGTATAATGATATCACAATCAAGATGAATACCAGTAAAATTCCTTTAACTAGGCGTGACTGCTAGAAGATATCAAGAGTTACTTAACAAGACTAAAAAGTCACATAAGAACCTGGGGTCCACCATTAGCCGTCTTCTTCTGCACGGGTGGATACAAAATCAAGACTGAAAAAAAGGAAGCGTTGAGTAAGACACTGGATCCGAGTAGGTGATAAGTACTTCAGACAGTTGCAAGAAAATAATCAAGAGCATGGATGGATAAGTTCCTCAGACAGTCAGGAAAAAGAAGAATATCCCAGAAGGATTGACTTCTAATGAGAAGAGATTTCCAGCAGAGATCCTTTGGAGGACATGGAGCACTTTTATTTTTTTCTTTTTCTTTTCATTTTTATGTAAAGTACAATTATGCATTTTTAGATATCCCTTTCCTTTTATTTTTCCTTTCTCCTTTTGTAGTTTCTAGAATTCAATTCCTTAGAAGATAATAAGTAGTGACAACCTGCTAGCAATGATGGGTAAGTTAGGAGAGTCTTTATCCAAAACTTAGTTCGGAATGAAATATTGTTCCCAAGGTTGTACTTAAAGACTGAAGCTCTTTTGAGAATTGAAAGCCATTGACAAATATGTCAGTACAAGATTTTAGTTTAACTATGATGCAATTGCTCTATATATTTCAATCGGTTTTCTTAATAATTAATAAATACACAGTACTGGCCTGACCAAGGGTTTAAAAAAAAAAAGAATTGATTCACTATTTGCCTATTTGATAATTTCCATTGGTTGAGGTTTGGATCTACATATTTTTTCTAGATTTTTGATAATTTCTAGAAACCTATCTTTTATATAGGGCTGAAAAATATCTTCTTCATTGCCTTTTTCCAGTTATCAAAAACATAGTAAATGTTGAGCTAAAATATATTCTTTGTAAAAAATTGTTTCATTAATTTTCAGTATCTTGACAATAATACTGTTTAAAACTATATATATTTCAGATTATATGGCTATTTCTTCATTAAATTAGATTTCTCATTGTTGTAGTAGTTATTGGTAGGCCCATAACTTTGAATACTCATCATGTTTTTGTGAAATCTTGATTAAGGTATCGACTATACCCTCTTCTTTTTTGTTTACTATTTGTAGTATATAATGATGGGTCCCTAAAGTATTTAGCATATAAAATTTTGCAGATCACTTATGTCCTTTTTTTGAGAAACAAAATTCATAACTCTTCACTTTAATAGGGACAAAAGTCAGGAAATGTTATAAATCAATGATTTAGATAATAGACAACAATTCTAGGTAGTTTTTTTATAGTTATTAATTTAAAAATTTTAATGTTTCCTAGTGAGTGACATTTGACTTATGTCCCTGTCTCTCCCTTTAGGAACCCATCTTTAGATACAAGTGATATTTTCCAACTGCTTCCAGTTTCTAGCAATCCATGCCATATTATCTATATATATTAAAACTGATATATTTGTGTAGCTTTGCACTGTTTTGAGCTGTACTGTCTCATATGTTTTGATTGTGCTTTCATATTTGTATAGCTCACTAATCCTTTGTATCAGTGAGTCATAATAAATGTGTCAGAGGAGTGGAGATATTGCGTCTCCTTAATCTATTCCATTTCTGATCATATATAGTTCAGTAATACTTATTATAGTAATTACTGTGTTTTTTCTGTCTTTGAATCCTTGCATAATGATATTAATGAGTTTCTCTGGTAGTTTGATTCTTCTTATGGCCTTCACTAAGATGTCCAAATCCATATTGTTATATACTTTGCTCATGTCCTGGAAAAGAATCCACAGCTCCTTTCTATTTTCTTTTGTATTTTCAATAACAGAATTGATTTCAAAGATAGGCTTCGTAGTGTTGGTTCCTGACAATACCACCTAGCTATATTCTGATAGTACTTTATGCCTTGTGAATATGCCAAACAGTCTATTAATGATTTTTTTATAAAAATTTTCTTTATAGATTCTAATAATATAATTTATTTGACTTTCACTAAATTATTGTCCCATTAATATATCTTTAGAAACAGATATATTGTTCCTTCCTTCTATTCTTGTGAAATAATTTTCTCTAAAGAATTGTGTTGAATATATCTTTTACTCTTTCAATTGCCTTGAGACCCAAATAATACAATGTCATATATAGGATCTGTGATAGTTTGGAGGCTGACACTTTGCTTACTTTAGCTATGATATTCTTTATTTCTTTCACAGAGAAGTCTGTGATAGTTTTTTTATACCATTTCATATCTATATGTTGTTTAGGTTCATATTCTTTCTATCATTCCTGCAGAATCTCACAAGGATTGGATTTTTTAATCCAATCCTTAAAATGGTTATGTGCCTGGAATCTAATTTCATCTTCATTTAGGATTAGGATTGGTTTGCCATCATTTGTTATCAATTTGTCTAGCTTAATTCTCCTTTTCTTTCTTTTGAAAAAGCTATCTATCATTCTTTTCTTATTCATTGTAAACTAGTTTATATGGTTGTCAATAGCCTCTTTGATTTTTTTACTGTTTTTCTACAGAGGAGCCTGTGTGATTTGTTTTTAATATGTTTTATCTCCTCCACCATCATAATTTTTGTGGTTCTGAAGTTCTCTAAGGTTTTCAGTTCCTCTGGGAGTTTAATACTACTGTTCCTTGCTAGACTTTGGATCTTTATTCTGGTTTTATTAACAACTTTGTTATAGTTGCTTCTGCCAGCAGCTTTTTTAGTTGACAAAGCCTGATTTTTATGACTTTTGAAGTTTTATTACATTTCTCCTACTTGCTTTGTATCTTAATCTGAGCCTTCCTAAACTTTCAAATATATAGATATATTGTTTTGAAGATTACTTTCCTTAAGTCATATCATAGCTTGTCAATGCACATAGAAGAGTTCTTCAACTTTTTATAGTTTCCTAAGCTCTTTTCTATATGCCTTGTTTTTTTTTCCCAGCATATCGGCTTTGTGTTGATATTTTTTGAACATTCCTCTTTTTCTTTAGCAAGAAAAAGGAGAGATGTGTCTTGATGAATACAATTCTATGGTCACTTTCATATATCTGTTTATATTCATTCATGATTCCTGTCAAGTCGCTCTAGGTACCCATTTTGAGTTATTCATATTTGATCAATTTTGCTTGCTGTTTCCATTTCCACTTCTCAGGTATACTCCCTTTTTTGAGGATTTGCAATATAATAGCTATCTATTAGGGCATAATTCTTCAAATATTTGATTAGGATGCTGTTCGATAACAACTTGTTCTTGAAGCGATGGTATTTGTTGAAGAACCTATCCATACATGGTATGTCTATATAATTCAAGTT
The DNA here is from genome assembly GCA_910592055.1 of Acaulospora colombiana. NCBI lineage: Eukaryota > Fungi > Glomeromycota > Glomeromycetes > Diversisporales > Acaulosporaceae > Acaulospora > Acaulospora colombiana. The sequence continues at coordinate 9,528 of CAJVPT010004588.1, read as the reverse complement.
CCTTGCCACTATAGTTTTCTGGTTTGACTTGTAGCTCAAATTGAATCACCTTGCCATCTTCTTTTTGAACTTTGGTCTATCTGCATATTTAGTTTATAAGTATAGGCCTATAATTCTTAAATATTTCTTGTATGGAAAAGTCAAGCCAAGTATGATGACTTTTTCTTCAATTGTTTCTTTCTTCACAATCCTTTTTGCGAGTTTGTGCTTGAGGGCCACCCCTATTTCTGTATCTTGCTTTTGGTTTGTATTGATCTAGTGGTACTTGTATTCTTTAGTTATCTAATGCTTTATTGTGTAGTCACTTTCATTCATTTCTATGCTGATTGTGCTGTTCCAGTTTATTGTTTACTATAGATTTGTTTAACTTAACTTTTTCTATTTGTTTTTTTGTTTAATTCTCTCATATTGGCTATTGGGATCTATAGTATAAAATCCATTTCTAAATGGTTGATTGTTCTTTCATTGTTTTGTTTCCTATTACGATTTTTGTTTGTAGATACTCCCTTGTTACTTAATGTGTTACCTATTAAAGTTAGTATTGGATTTGGTGTTGATCGTCTGCTAAAGCCCCTATGGCCTCCATGGCTCTTTGCATATTTGCCTACATATTCTCCATTGTTTTGCCAATCTATCGTTATCTCTCTTTTATGTCTGCTATTTCCTGTCCTTGTCTTGGGTTTCTGAGCCTCCTGAATTGCTTAGGGGTAATACATTCTTCTCCTTACTATTATCATTCAAGTACTGTTTTATTTTATTATAGTATTTCTGGTTATATGCTTTCATGTTAGTCCTTTTATCAAGATCTACTACTATCTTCTTGAGGCATTCCACCTTTTTTTATATGATCAAAAGCAGTTCCATAATTTCTCGAAGGTCTTGGAATTGTTATATATTTTGCAATTGCTATAATTGTTTTTGTCTATTTCATTGCGATTGTTCTTGACTTGACCTGTTTTGCTTTCTACCTTTAATCTGAATAGCAGCTACGTATAATACTAGTTTGGCATTTCTCTGTTTATTTAGTACATTGTCAACTCTAAGATTACTTGTCCTAACAAGTTTGAATTTACTATAAATCTGCTCATACTTTTCAGTCTGTATGTAGGTGAAATCTCTTCACTGCTTTCTTTGTTTATTGATAAAACATTCTTTTGCAGAATGTGTCAATATGTCACAAATAGTACAAAGCAGGATATTGATGAAAACTAAAGATATAATGATTTTTCTAAAAATGTAGGTTAAGTCTTTAGTCATGAGTAGATCTTCTCTTGTCTTAAAACTTACTACTATATATTTCTTGGATTTATAGCTTGTTAAGCATATTTGTGATATATACTGTAACACATCTGTGTCTTTATTTCACTAAGAGCCTGTTTCAGGTTCTATACTATTGTACCAGGAGATAGGTTAACTAACTTTGCTATAATACTATACCTTTCTCTTATCTGGTCAATAAATCAGTTTGCATCATTTATTCTGACTGCATCCTTTTGATGAGAATACTATGTTATTTAACAAGTTCTTCTTTGACTGTCTTCTTCTTGAAAGTTATTGTGATACACTGCCATAGGTTTTGTGTTTTTATACTAATTCTTGAAATATTATCATATCTGGCAAAGTATTATCAGATCTCAATGAGCTTTGTGTTCAGGAGTATGTCCAAGGCCACTATGGATTTGTTCTTTTCAATTAGTTGTCTGCTAAAATACATATGTGTAAGCTTATTGTCACCTAAATTAGGTACAGTAAATCCAGTTTTGTTGTATCATCTGCTGCTTTTTAATTACTAAAAATTGTGATAATACAAGTTCCCTCCTTTCTACATTTACAGTAGATCCTGATAAGTCCTGAGGGAAAGTTAAGTGCTTTGGTTAAATAAATTTATATGTCATTATTTGAGCTGGAAGTAACATTTGCATCGATATCAACTTTAAAACATTTCCTTCTATAACTCATCTCTGGATTGACTGATGTTTTTGGTCTTGATCTGTTGTTAGCCAGAGTTCTTCTTCTGCTTTTCTGGCAACTAGCTTGTATTACTACTCTAGTATTTAGGCTCCTACAGGAGCATTCGTCTCTTCTTGAGGTTGTTCTACACTTGAGTCATCTCTTCTTGAAGGTGTGCCATCAGTCAATAAGTTTTTTGCTTTGTTCTCAGTTTTTTCTATTTGTTCACTCCAGGTTTGAGCCTTTTGAGATGAAACAATTTTTATCTCCATCCTGATTGTATCAAAAGTTTTTGTCACTACAGGCTCATGAGTATTAGCTTTCATGCTTTCTTGGTTGATTCCATTATCAATGGAGTTTGGAACTTTATCTGTATATTAGTGAACTTCTTTGTATATGATTGGTTGCAAAGGAGAACTGTTTCTTTGTCTCTTCTTTTTGCATATTGATTTCTTTCTATTATTTGTTGTTTGAGTTGTAAAACTTTGTATTTCTTGTATTGGAGACCATTTCCCTGTTTTTGAGATTGCTGTGTCTTAAGTAATTAGGAAAAAATTTATTTATTGCTTAAATTACTACTTTAATTTCTGATTTTATTATATCAATAGTATTCTAATTTTTTATTTTGATTTTAATTAGATATCAAGAAATTTTATTGGATTTTTTTTATTGATTTTATAAACTATAATACTTTTTATTCTAGCTTAAATTATTTTAGAATCATGAGAGTTTTGATAAATAGTAAAGATAATTTATTTTTGATATTAATTTAAAAATTAATGACTATATAAAATCTTTTTATCTTTTTCAAAATATTTTTCAGATATTTTTTAAACTTGACAATTCAAATTTTGTTATTTATATAGACAATTATTACTTTTATTAAGAAGAGTTTACTTTATTCTCAGATTTATATAGATTAAATTTGATAACTATTCTTCTTTTATAAAATAATTAATATCATTATTTTTATAAATTTTATATAATAGAAAATTAGAAAAAAATTCTTTATATATATTAAAAAAATTTTTAGGCAAGAATCTCTAGAGATCTTTAGATATAAATCTTCAAAAAAGTTCCACTATTATTTTTTTTTCTTGTAGGCTAGTTATGTATGCTTTATTAAATGTTTGTAAGCTATATATATAACATGAGAGACTAAAGCTAATTCTTTAACTAACTCACTTATTTTGATTGGTTTATTTTTCCAAGTACAACTTTGAAAGTAATTTATCACTTTGTTAAGAGTTTTAACATTATTACCTGCAGATCACTACTGCAGATTACTCTTTCAAGTTTTGACAAAAATTAAAACCCAACCATTTTATTTCATACTTTATCTCATCTCATAGAACCTATTTGAGCATCATGTTTTATAATTCTTCTTTCTTTAATAGTGCTTGATCTGATTGATTTTTTGATATCTTGATCTTGTTTTTAAGCTCTGCAGATGTTTCGGCCTTTTAATATTATCACCTCTATTGATTCCTAAATCTGTTTCCATTATATTACCTTTTCACATCTGACATTTCAAATTTTCTTTCTAAAGTGTTTACATTTTTTTTTTTTGTATCTTCATTATCTATTTTCTTGTTTCTTTACTAATTCTCTTTCTATAGCATATCAAGTCTGCTATCTTATATATTAGGTCTTTTTCAATCAGTCCCATACAGAAGCTAAGTATATCCCAATCAGTGTTTGAGATCCTTTTCATCTGTTGAGCTATTTTCTTATCCATTTCTCCTCTTTTTATTTCATTATCAACTGCCAAACTTATCTCTTTTTTTTCTAACTTCTTTTTCCTATCTACTAGAAGTTTGTTAAAACCTTGCATTATATCTTTCATACTTTTCTACCAGGCTTATTGGCACTAAGTTTTATATGCTGAACATTCTAGCAAATGTTCTATTGTCTCTTCTTGCTATCTAGATGCAAGACATTTTATTTGCTTGTATAAGTCTGATCCTCATGTGATTAGTTTTGTTAACATGGATAGTTCATCACTAATTATCTTAACAAAAAAACTTTTTTTTAATTCTTTGAAAAAAATATTTCATATATGCCCATTATTTATTTGTTTCCAAACTAGGTTCCATGTGTATATATGCTAGTCTTGGATTTGATAATCCCACTTTTTGTCTATTCTATTTTGAATTGTTCATTGATGCGTAATTATTTTGGCATTAGTTTTTTTAACAAACTGTCTTATTGGAATATTCAGCACTATATCTTGTCATTTGATTTTGATAATAATCTTAGGTGAGTCCAGATCTTGCCATTCTATTATTGTGAACTTTAATGCTTCTTTGGCTAAAGTGTCTGCTTCCTTGTTGTATTGAATATTAGAGTGTGATTTGATCTTAATAAAATTTAGATTTATTTATTTTTTCTTTATTAGGCTCAACATTCATGTTCACAAGAACCAATTTTGTTCCTTTATCCATCTTTTGTGAGTTTTTTAGGATTTCCTTTTTTATAGTTTTCTATTTGGAGATATAGACTTGACTGTTAGTGTAGATCTTGATCTTGCTATTTTTTGGTACTACTAATAGTATGGTAACTATTGCTACTAGTTCTGCTCTTGTATATGAAGGCCAATCAGCTATTCCTACTTAAAACTTGCTTTCTCTTCTTGCTTCTCCAATTTGTATCTATATTACACCTATCTTCATATTTTTATTTCCATAATTAACAAGAGATCTATCAGAGTAAAAGATCACTGTGTTATTGCTATTATCCCCCTTGTTACACCTGAGTATTTCAATCAGATAGGTTTAATACATGCCTTCTTTAATATTCTCTTTAAAGAGCTTCTTCTTTCAATTCTCTATCTTTACTTATTCTAGTTATCTTCTATCATATTCTGTAGTTACTAAATCTATATGAATTGTTCTACCTATTGTTCTCTCTAGGATTACCTTGAAAAAAGATATTTTAAAAGTTGAACTCTCCTTGTAAATTTCCTAGCATTAAGATAAGAAACCATATATATTTGTTTTATGTTTAATTCTATTATGTATCAGTTTTCAGCCTTGATTTCTTCTGAACAGCCCTGGCGTCATATCAGGTTTGATCTTAAATTTTCTTTGAAGCTACTATATTTGAAATAATCTATTTTAATACATCTTTTATTGTTACCTAGAATTAACTTTCCCCAAACAAGTTGTTACTACTAATTATTGCTTTTGGTGACTACTCAAAGCTTTTGTCTTTTATCAAAGTTGGAATTGAGTACTAGATGTTCTGAACTCCACATTAACTAATTTTCTTTTCAAAACCTAATGAGTTGTCCTGTTTGTTTCACATATTTTCCTCGTTATTAACAAGTACCATTCTAGAATAGATCCCTTATTTGTCTTTTGTAAAAGTTGAAACATTTGATAGTTCTATACTTTTCTAGTTTCATAGTTGATAAGCTGATTCATATATATTAACTTATTGTGTTTGGGTAATAGAATGGCTTTACTATATTCATATATTGTCAGATAATCTTTAATTGAACTGATTTCAATATTCCAATTGAAGACATCACTTCACTTCCAGCTATAAAAGGTTATCTTCATATCTTTGATTAGTCTTAGTAATTGTAATGTAAAGTTGTCTCTTCCAAAAGATGATTTAATGAGTTATATATGAGCAGGTTAAGAAGTTCCTAGTACTTAACTTGTAATTGCTTTAACATGATAATTATTATAATTCTAGCTGACCCTAAGTTATTTAACCTATTGCATAACCCTGTTATCTGACTTTCTTTTTGTAACATCCAAATACTCTTTAAATTGTAAATTCTGGAATGGTGTACTACACTATTAGATATAGATTAGCATAATATGGTCTTATTTTTGAACAGCTTTCTATATACCATTGTTAAAGTATTACAAATTTGTTAAGATAGACTATGCTATATTCTGAATTTGATTTTGAGTATTATAATACTGTTCAAAATATAAAATGCTTGCTTATCAATTAACTTTTTGTTCTTTAAAGACTTGATAATAATACTAATTTCTTTAAGTATCTATTATTTAAACTTGTTAGCAGATTCTGATTACTTGTTCAAATCTCCAGGAATTTTGTCTATTCAGTTCTATTCAATTCTCTGACTACTTCTCTATTGACCTTTACTTAAACCTAATAGTATTTTATATTGATTTATAACTATTAATCTGCAAGTAATTCGTTCTATAAAAAATTTTTGTTTCTTTCAGAATCTTTTTCATATCCTCTTTGGATCTCACTATTCATATTATATCATTTATAAATGCAATAGTTACATGTCTTGACTCTAGATTTCTTTCAGTATTTTCCTTTAACTCAGGGTCTCAAGCTACTGATATTTTGTAGTCTTTTGTTTTATTATTCTGAATCTTGCATAATGAAGATTATAGAATATTCTTCATATTAGTAATAAAATGGTTTCTCTTTGATTAATTCCATTTCCTATTGTAATTACTTCAATTAGATCTTTTTCAAATATGACTCTAAATTCTTGATTTCAAAATAGACTCATTATAATTTGGATAAAACCTTTTGGTATCTTGGTTCTATCCATTATCTTGATTAATATATTTAGGCTAATAGTATTATATACTTTTATAGTATCTTGAAAAAGTATTTATAACTCTTTTTTTATTTTTTTTTACTTTCTCACAAATATTATTGAGAAGTTAAATTAGTTCTACTATATTTTTTCCTAATAATTCTATATAATTAGATCCTCTCAGGATATTGTTGATCTTATAGATATTTCTCAATCTATTTATGAAAATCTTGATAAAACATTTTTATGTAACCTCTAGTAACACTATTAGTCTGATGTTGAGGAATTTACATCCCCATGGTTTTGGCTTTGTTATGGGTATATATGGCTTTGCTTCTATTCTATTGAAGTAACTTTTTATCTTAGAAAACAGTTAAGCATCTTTTTAAGATATTCTTTTTCTTTTTGACCTAGTCTTTTTAGCATTTCATAACTAATTTGTGATCTCACTAGGGCTTTATTATTGAGGAGTTCTTAAAGTATTTTGTGTAGTTCTTCTGGAGAAATTGGCTCTAATAGATCTTTATATCATCTTTTTTTAATATAGCCTTTAGGATTGTATTCTTCTTTTCAATATTCTATAAGGCTGTCAAAATTGATATTTTATTTTTTGAATACCTCGTAATGATATCTCCTTATTTCTCTTTCGATTTCTTTCTTCTTGATAGTTATATATTCCTTTTTTCATTTTTAATCTTAATTCTATCCAATATTATTTTGATGTGTTTTCTATCAATCAAGGAGTTTCCCATTTTCCTTTTATTATTATACAAGTTATTATTGATAATATCTCTTGTTTTTTTTTACCTCTATGTTTTGATAAGTGAGTTTTAAGCCTTCTATTGCATCCTGTATATCTTTTTTTAAGAGTTTCTATGAAATTTGAAAAATGCTATATTGAATGCAATAGTTTTCAATCTGATGATTAGGACTAAAGGTAGTGTTATATTTTCTAATTGCCATAAAGGCTTACAATTTAATTGAACCATATGTACTTTATGTCTTCTTAAAAAGTGCAATTAGCTAAAGGGCTTTCCAATACTTAATAAATTCTGGCCCATGCCTTTGATGTTTTTTTTGGGAGGCAGATAGCTTCTTGGTCACAAGCTTGTTATATACTACCCTACATATTTGTTTTTTAAATATTTTTCAGATCTTGTTTGCTTAAGCTTCTCTTTTACCTTTTTCAGGCTCTTCTTTAAACAATGGATCCATTGCCATTCTAAATTTATAATTCAAGATTCTATTAAATGCCTTCTACTGTTCAAGTGTTAATTTCTTTATATCAATTTTTTGTTCACTCTTTTGAGAAGCTTGTTTTTGATATCTCTTGTGAAGAGATTGAAATTATATATTGTCAGCACTAGCATGATATAATCACTTCCTATTGTTTCCTTCATACTTTGATTGGTGAATCTGAGTATTGGATAGTTTGTATAACTTTGAGATATTCATATATAATCAATCTGACTACTGCTAGTAGCATTCCATCTTGTTAGAGTTTTATTTTTTTCTTCCTATATAGCCTATATATCAAGGAAGGATCACTTATCTAAAAAATTAAATAGAGGTATTTCTGGATGCCAAGATGATTTAAATTTAGTTTTAGATATTGATACTCTATTTTCTGTAGAATTGTATACAATATTAAAGTCTCCCATTACTATTATATAAAAACCTTATTTATTTTTTTCTTTAATGAAGCTTTGTACTTTTTTTTGCACTTTCTTGTTTCATTGATTTTAGGCTTCTTGTTTCTCATCTTATTGTTTGCCTTTGATGTCACCTGATATTCAAAGTTTTATCATCTGTTTCTAAGAAATATTGTAAAACCTGGTGTGGAACTTGGTATATTATCTGATGTCTCTGTCTTCCTTGAATCCCTATTACTACCAGTTAATGGTAGTATAAATCTTGTTATACTTTTCCTGTTTTCTGGCTAATTATTATTACTTCTAAGTCTTGTTGCTGATATAACTTCTTTTTTAATTACCATAATATCTTCATTACTATTCTATCTTTACTTGCTCTATCTCAACTTTTGTAATCTTGCTCCCTTATTTCCTTAATTATTATATATACAATGTCTAACCTAGCTAAATCAGTTGACATCCAGTAATGATAATTATTCTTTGCACTTTATCTAATGATGGGTTCCTAAAGTATTTAGTATATAAAATTTTGCAAATTACTTATGTCTCTTTTTGAGGAACAAAATTCATAGCTCTTCACTTAAATAGGAACAAAAGTTAGAAAATGTTATAAATTAATGATTTGAATAATGGAGAACATTTGTGAGTAGTTTTTTTATAGTTATTATTTTAAAATTTTTAATGTTTCCTAGTAAGGGACATTTGACTTTTGTCCCTGCCTCCCCTTTAGGGACCTATTTTTAACTCCATTCTAGCTCTTACTTGTCAATTTTTATTTGATACTGGAATGCCTCCCTTAGATTTTTTTCATTCTCAAAGTACACTACTGCATAGTTTTCTAATATCAAGGTGATCTTGTTTTTGATATATAAAAAGTCTTAATCTTTATATGGTTTAAGGCTTTCTTTATAAATTTTATAGATAATTTATTAACTCAATAAAGTTTTAAGGAGTATCTCTTTTTTTCTTTTAGAATCCAAATAATTTTTTGATTATCTTGTTTCTTATGGACTATCACAGATTATACTTGATTGAATTTTATCTTAATTACCCATTTCTTATTTAAGTTGATATATTCTTGATAAATATAAAGGTAAACTCTGAATCTTTTTTAATGGAAAGATATTTTATATTTGTAAATATTGATGATCTCTTCAAATTCTTCTATTGTTTGTCTAATCGTATATTTGTCAAGCTTGTGATTTGTATCCACCAATATAATATATTTTGATTTATTTTTGATTAATAAAAAACTTTTTGATTTGAAAAACTTTTTGTTTTAAGTATACCTTTGAAAGATTGATTATACAGTTGCTTCCAAAAGTTTGAGTCCACTTACTATGTTTTTATTATAAATTTCAACTTTGATAATTTTTAAATCCTTAA
>CAJVPT010004587.1:0-13246 GCA_910592055.1 Acaulospora colombiana | reverse complement strand
AAATTAAAAATACTGGAAGGGTAGATGTATTTATATTTAATTTAATGTTTACTTATTGAAAAAACACGAAAATTATATACATGTTTTTTTAAAATATAAACAATAACATATTAAAATTTTAAATAAAGTTATTATGTACATTTTTATATAATGATAAATTTAAAATATGTGATACTTTTGTTCATGTAGTGCATCATAATTAAAAAGAGTAAAATTGAGAAAGAAGTTAAAAGATATCTCCAAGAAATCTTTAAAAAGTAAAAGGATAACTTTGATAACCTTACTAATAACTGGAAAGAAGAATATAGTTTCAAAAACTATATCAAGATATGATGGTATTAAAATTTCATAGATCCCATTTCACAAGAAGAATTGAGTAAAATACTTCAAAATACTTTTTAATAACAAGATCCCAGAAAAATTACAAATTGGTTATAAAATGTTAAAAAGTTAGACCATGAAGGAAAAGAATATTTAAGAAAAATATTAGACAATACTTATTACCATAAACCACTGTATATAATACTCTCCCTAAAGTAATACCCCCCCTTAAATAATACCCAGTAGTATTCAAGAAAATTGTTACTCAATAAATGATTACTACTTGGGTATATTAAGCTAGAGCCAATAAAATTACAATATGAATAGGCAAGTGAGAGATACGTCAGATGATAATAAGACACTAAATATCCTGTCATTTATACTACCTCCCTTCTAGTAGAATACACCCTCGGGTACTAATCAATTTATCATGGGGTAAATTGATTAATACCTGGAGTATTATATACAATAGTTTATGGTAATTTGTTTCAATTTTAATTAAATGTCAAGAAATTTTTCATATATTTTATTATTATTTTTTTATTTTTTAATTTATAACTATATCCGATAGTTTAATTTTTTAATTTTTTATTTTTTTATTTAACCACAACTGATATTAGATGTGAGCCTTTTATTAAAAATTAATTTAAACTTGGACACTTGATCCTTTGGCATGACACCAATTATCTTAGATAGTTATATACATGCAGATTAATGATAACCTATCGCGACTTGTCCTAGATAAGCCTACATATCACTTCGAAAATGGGACAGACTCAGCTAGGGACCGATAGTTGATAACAGTCTAATGACAATTTTTGGTATAGTTAGTAGATCTTACAATTGGACTCTATATGTTAATACCAACTTATACACTAGATTGAATCTGCGAGGATTAATTAACCACTCAGATACCTCGATACTTTCACTTGAACCTCAGAGGGAATTACGATCCTCTTTATTACCACCTGCGGTATCACAAACAAATCCTATTTGACAAGTCCTTCAATTAAGCAAGCACTAAATTAGAATATTTCAAGCTAGAATGGTTAGTTCCTGGAGTCTGCCAGTTCAGTATTGGTTAGAGATTATCAGATGATTATTGCAGTCCTAAAAGCGGGATCTTGGAATTTCTTTTCCTATCCAGTTCATGGGGATGTATAGGTGTAAGTTGTGTAATCAAACTAGAGGCCTTTTTTTATGCAATCCTCACGGTAGATTTATTTCAGCCCAGCGAGCAACAGGGAGGCCAGAAGTTCCATTCTTATGCAATCTGATTATTTTTCCTCATATGATCCTTAGGTGGTATTGAATTCTGGACCTTGTGATTGCGACCTGAGAGCACTATTACTGTGTTATAGACCCACAGGTCTCCTATAGTTTAAATTTTATTGAGAAGTTTATACTATTTATAATATTATAGATTTTTTTATATAATGATTAACTTATTATTATATCAAAGTACTTTAAGTTTGAACTAAGGAACAATATTTCACTTTTCTAAAGAATTGACATATATTTTTATCTATTAAATTTATCACCAACAGTTTATCACTATAGATTACCTGTAAATTATGAATAGTTAAGTTAAAGGAAAAGAGAATAAAAGAAATGAAGAAAAGGATAATTCACAATTCTATTAAAAAAATTAAAAAAAAAAAAGCAATTTTCCTTTTAAAAAGGATTTATTTGATTAAAATAGTTTTTTTACTTTTCTTGAGTTTTAAAAGAAATCTTTTTTATTATCATATTTAGTATTGGACAAGTTAATCTAACTGATTCTTTATTTAAGTAAGTATTGGACTGGAATATTTTTAGAAAAACATTCAAATCTTAACTTTTATCCAGTAAAGCTTTGTTATTATCTAAGAAATTTAGATAAGAAATAGGAATTTGCAATCTATATTACTTATTTCTTAATCATTTGATATTATGAATATCTTTTTTGAAGGACTTGAACTTCTGAGAAATATATGTTTCTAGAATCTTCTTTTTAATTATCAATAATATCATTGAAATTATATAAATATAATCAATATAAACTTGTTTATATTTCAAAAACTAATATATTTTATACTAGTCATTTATCTTTGATGAGAATTTAGACTACTTAAAATTTAGAATTAAACTGAAGTAGGCAAAATTTTTTAGAAAATTATAAAAATAAAAGCTTTAAGAGAGCTTAAACAGTTAGAAAGAAAGAAAATAAGTCTTTTTATTATAATCAAATCTCTATAACATTTTGTTTTAAAGGTTGAAAAAGTTTTTAAATACTTTATAATCAGTTTTTATTTTTTTTGAAAACTTTCTTGTCATTGGTATCAAAGATATTGCTTGATTTTTCTTGATTATTAGGAGTCAAATTTTTGAGCAAAATGATTTATAAATAATAGAAAAAGGATAAGAATGATTCTTGAAGTTAAATTTCAAGTTGTTTTAAGGAAAATATTAAGATTTTATTAGTAAAAAAGTAAAAAAACTTTTTGTAAACATCTCTTTTATATATGGTTAGAAAATTAGTGAAAAAAATTTGTAAAAAATTTTATCTTTCTTATAATTTATATTTTAATATTAATTTTTATTTATATATTATTATTATTTTTTCAAAGATGTAGTATAATACTATATATTTATATTATATAATATTATTCATATATTATTAATTAAATTTTTTGAACTTCCTTTAGCTATAGTTTTTAAATTCATAATATTTTATTATATTTTTTCAAATTTTTTGAAAAATTTGATCAATTTAATTGAAATTATTACTTGTAATACTTTTTTTATTGTAAAAAAAATATTTAGGTTTTATCAATTTAATTAAAGACTTGACTTAAAAAATTGATATTAGGTTTCTGGTTCTTATTATAATTTATTTTTTTGAACTATATACTGTATATAAAAATAAGATAAAAAGTTGATAAATGTTACTTATTCTTATAGTTTTATTGATTTTTTTTCAAAAAAATTTATTTTAAAAAAATTTAAATAAATAAATAATAACAATAGGATTGTATATTAATTTGATGTTATTAAAATATATACTGTAGATATTAATATATCTTGTAAACAAATTTATAATATAAGAACTATTTAAATCAAAAAAATAAAATACAATTCTTTTTATTTTATTATTCAATAACTGGTAATCAAATTTTAATTAAAAAATTTTTATGTGATGGCTTATGACTTAAGCTTACCAAGTGTTGCATTGATCAGTTTTTCAAAGTCAAATTGAAATTCTAATGCAAATAATTTCGATTATAGTGATAACCTTTGACCTCATTCAAATTGACTTAAACGGATAATAAATTAAACTTGGCAAAAAAAAGTTTTTTTAAATTTGGTCTGGTTACATCGAAATAATTGCGCCTAATCACTGAATCGGTAATTGAAGGTGACAAATTGTATATCTAAGTCGTCGAGATGGTAACGCAGTCCATGCATTGGATAATGATTCTTTACATGATTGAACAAATAGACCACAATAATTGGATGTTGAGATGAAAGTTATGTAATGAATGGGGCTAATTGTAACCAAGTACACATTATTACCGAATGCACATTATTGAAATTATGGCCTATCCATTTATATTATTAATTGGAGGAAGGTAAGTCTCAATGCTATGTTCAATGACCAAAGTAGGAATCGAATCAAATTCGGTTATGTTGTGTTACACATAAGATCTGATCATTTATCTCCGAAAATTTCCTATTCTTCTATGAGAGGTCGAACTCTATATAAGGAGTAAAATATCGCCAGCAAAAGCGCTCACCTTTTTTTTCTTTTCTAATGGACATCATTAAAGAATTGGCACGGTTTTATAATGAAGAACAACTTAAACATGTGATAAACCATCTCCAGAGGAAGATAGACAAGCAGAATTTAGATAATAGATGGAAGGATGCTTTGGCAACCCTCGAAGATGAAAGTCGATCGAGACCACCTTCGAAATTCAAGAACAAACAAAGAATTCGTAAGGAAACCCTAACCTTAAATAACCCATCTCACCATGGGAGATATCGACAACCTCAGGAACGGAATGTGACCAATTTTAAGGAAGATGACGAATGGTCCGTCGAAACTTTTACCGATGAACAGGATGCATCCAATTGCAAAGAAGCACAAGAGGAGGATAAATGGCCGGTCGAGAGGATTACCAATGAACAATGTAGGGACATAGAAGTTAAGCTACAAGAATTACGCAAGGAAGTCAAAGTTCTTGAGCCGACGGTAAAGAACAAAAAATTTCCTGTCAAGAAACGATATCAAGAAGAGTGGTCCATTGCGGGACAATGGTGTGCACCATGCAAGAGTCGTTCCGAAGAACATCATGCACACACAATTTGCACCGAATGTGGAATGCTCTCCGATAAAATTCGATATCCTTTCGTTGATAAATGCGCGTGCAAGGATAGGAATGCCGGTAAATTCAAGAATGATAACAAATTCGCCAAATTTAAGAGGAAAAAGATGGTGAATAGTTGAGATGAAATTTAGAATTAACAACCACAAGATAATGATGTGAAGTCAATCCCCGACCAATTAATGATAATTGATTTTACACTGTTGTTTGGATTATTGATTTTGCAATTCACTTTTAATCTTAAAGCACAATGTTCAACATCCCCACATGTAAAATGCTTAAAAGAAATTTTGCTCCTTGATTTTACACCAAGGATCAACTGTTTAATAATAATATAGATCGACAAAATGCCTTTAATGTAACATAAAAGATGTACCTCACAAACATGTCATGCATAAAATTTGCGTTGTTTTATATACCTGCAGCTTGAGAATTTATTTTCGAACTTTTTAGAATAAATTTTGTACTAAATTAGTTACTAATCCGTAAACGAAGAGTTAAAATTATGGGCATATTCATCTCCTTGTTTGAAGGAGGATTTGGTGTTTCTATGAATGATCAAAACTAGAAATTAAGGAAGAAAAAAAAAAAAAAAAAAAAAAAAAAAAACCAGAAACAGAAACAAAAAAAAAAAACAAATCATCTTTTTAAAATTTAAGCGACGAAGCGAAAGAGACCTACCAATTGAATTATGCGATTACGTTCCTCGGGAGGAAGCAGTTCGATTTGTTGTTGCGTGAGACTCAGGACCTGAAGGATTAACGTCTAAATGAAATGATAGATAGATATACATGTTGTCAAATTTCATGTTACAAGTGATTTAATGTGCAGCACACAGATGACCAGATAATCGATTAGTGGAGAAGTTGACCGCATTTTGTTCTTGAATCCCCGAGTCTACAGAACAGTTCAACGATGAGTGATTAATAATGTTTCAAGGATTTCAAGCGCGAAAGAATTTTGGTTCAGATTAAATTCGTTGTAATTTACTCGGGTAGGCTCCGCCAACGCTAGTAGTCCCCGAAGTCATCCCACCAAGGTTACAGACTCCAGAAGGATTTCCAATGTTTAATGTCACATCTCGTTGGGAAGATTGGGCGTGAAGTTGTTGTGCAGGAATTTGCAAAGGGTGCAGTTGAGAAGGAAATAAATTGGGAGATTGTTGCATGGGAGTTTGTTGAATATGATTCGAAGTGAGCGGAGGATGCATCATTTGTGGTGCCGGTTGTAAGGTCGACCCAAACATGGTATTCTGCCGCTGCTGTTGCAGTTGTTGTGCAGTCAGAAAGTCATTTGATACGATATTCCCACAAGTATTTGCGTTCAAAGGTAGCAAAGAGGTCGTGACGGTTTTTGCAGCATTCACTCGCTTGAACATGATAAATACATACATACATACAGTACATACATACATATATATATATATTTTAAGTTCACACATCGTTCCAGTCGCCGATAAAAGAGTGCGAATGATTTTGATATAAAATGGTAACCTGCAACCATTCTTTTTCAACAAGACTGTGCTCTAACAGTGTCGAGAACATGTCTTGCGATAATCGAGGATTACTATTTAATAATTCCTTGGCTTGCATTTCGCTTTTTTCGAACAATAACTTTGGTGAATTTTCGAATGCGTGTAAGAATATATATATATATATATATTTGCAATAGAATCATTCTCACATAAAATACTGTCAATTCCACCTTTAGAGTAATCAAGGCGTCAATGAGTTGTAGCCGATTCATCCCTGTCTTAGACGTGGGTTCAACTTTCGGGGTGTTGATTTCCACAACGGAGTTATGTTGTTGTGCTTGGGAAAAAGCTGTTGACCCATCCTCCTTTTCGTAACGACTCTCGACCAGGGCCAAAGACGGATCGATGCGGTTCGCGATGAAAACTTTTAATCTTCGATCATCGATTTCGAGGTTATTCAAATTTCGCGTTGCGCTCACCGCTGCTTGTGAATCGTAATACTCGCAGAAGCCTGATTTGATCATGTCAAATGTCAGTTTTGGGTCTGACGGAAATGAATTCTTTGGATATTTTTTGTTGAAGAAGTTGAATCACCATAGCCGGCAGCCCTCGGTCCACTTTCATTATCAAACGCGAGACTAACAATAATAATGACGAAGATAATGATAGATGCCGTGCCATCAATGAGTTCCCTTGCGCAAAAAAAAAAAAAGTTATTGTTTGATAGTGAAAATATTGCCAACCGAAAAGACATCACCGGTCCAATTTTTTGGAAGACGCTCTTTAAGATTTCTTCTTTGACACCGCGAGGGATATTTTCGACTAGCGTGATTAAAAGAATTAATTAGAGGACGGAATTATACGAAAGGAAGAAACTTATTTATCGTGGTAAGGCGAAAGTTATTACTTTGCACGACATTTGAACCTTCAGGGATCATCTCGAGAGATGTGTTGCTGATCATTTTTTTTTTTTTTTTTTTTGGAGGCGGTAAACGAAAAGATGATCACATGCTCAAAAAATATCCCACGGCCCCTTCGGTTATTTCCTAATTCTGCAAAGCTAAGGCAAATCAAAAAGGTGCAAAAGTTCGTGTAGCATATGTAGCCTACAACGTTCTTTGGATATGCTTTTTTCATTATCATAATTATTATACAGTATGAGTGATGAAAATATTGTTTGTTTTTAAAATGAAATTTAACATTTAACCTTACCTTAATAATTAATCGCGGGATAAAATTGTCAGGGGTTGATGATTACATTATGCAGTAATATTAACACATGCGTAAAAAGTTTCGAAAATTTATTTAAATTTCGGCTCCGTATTATATAACACACACTTTTTTTTTTAACAATTACCTATTGTGGTGGCAGTGACATGTGACTCGATATAGACGATATGAAAGATCACTACCAAATAATATAAATAAATAACCCTATGTCGCCATAACCCGTCAGTTGACAGATAATCTAATCGAGTGGCGAATTTCAAGAATTCCATCACTCTTCTCCACTGTGTGAACGGACCCTCTGCTGTGTAAACAAACAAAATGTCAAATTCTCGAATTCTTAATTCAACATCTCTTTTCACGAAGGGATATCGACCAATACGTCCTGAAGCGCCGAACAATGCGTTTGAGACTGAAGCAAACGACGACGATGCACTGATTCAGAAACCTGAACTACCTAAAGACCCTTATAAATTTGTCTATTTCATTTGTTTCATGCTAGGAACCTCTATGCTTTTGGGATGGAATGGTGAGTAGAGCTCAAGGAACAAGAGGTCGTTTCGCTCTTCCGGTCACAAATTAAACCCCAATTTTCCCTCGTCAGTGTTCATTACCGCCGCCGTTTTCTTCCGTTCTAGATTTCTCGGATCCCCTTATTCTGACGATTTTCAGAATTACTTCTCGCTTTCCTACATGAGTTCAAACTTCCTATTCCTTGGACATGCCCTGTTTTCTCAACAAAAAGTCGGTTTCATGTGATCCACGAACCTCTATATTTCGGTATTGGACAACTATTTTAAATTGCTAAAAAAAAAAAAATTTTTTTTTTTCTTTTTTCTTTTTCTTTCAATTAAAACAGAACAACGAATCTCGCCGAGTAATTATCGCACTCGTCATATCGACGGCGAAATTTTTATTGGTGGCAATATCTACTCAGTACACCAATATTTTCTCTCCTTCCGGTTACTTTTATTTCATCATTTTCCTGATCTTCACCGATGGAATTACAACCTCCTATCAACAAAATGGTGTGTTTGGACTTGTGTCCCATTTCCCCCCAAATTACATTCAAGCCGTAATGAGGTAGATTCCATTTCACGTACTTTGTTTGAAGCTTGCAAACATTTGTGACCATTAATTCAAACCATCAAACTCGCGCAACTCATCGGTACATAGCGGTCACGGTACATTTGCATATTCATGCTGTATGATCCTTTCTCACGAAATTGATAAAAAAATTCTAATCAATCAATCACATCATACAATAAATGAATTTCAGGACTGGCGGGCACGGCAGCTGCGCTCGCTCAGATTTTCAGTGCGCTGGCGGAAAAGCCAGTAAGCGGCAATACGTTACCATCTGGGGATGAGTTGGCACGTAGTGCCTACATTTACTTTTTCTTTGCCTTCACCATTTCCCTCTTCGCACTCATTTCATACCTCCTTCTTCTTCGATCCCCTTTCTATCGGCACCACATTCCACTAAAAAATACGGCCCCAAATCAACCCATTATCGACAGGCCCCTACTTGATACATTCAGGAAAATTCATGTACTTGCTTTCGCGATAATCTTTGTCTTCATAGTGACCTTGGGTGTTTTCCCCTCTCTCACCTCTTCCATCAAGTCTGTGGTTGAAGATGAAAAGAAGAATAATCTCCAAAAGGATTATTTGTTTATACCGCTGCATTTCTTGGTCTTCAACCTTGCGGATTGGCTTGGTCGAAATCTGCCGACAATCAATTTCCTGATAGTAACTGATCGAAGGAAGTTAGCAATAATGTCGATTTGCCGTGTCGTCTTCATACCAATCTTTCTGTCATGTAACGTGGATGCTGGCCTCAACGGCCACAGAATATTTCCATTGTTAGTGAACAATGATCTGTTGTATTTCTTTTTCTTATCGTTGTTCTCGATCTCCAATGGGTATTTGAGTTCGTCGATAATGATGGCTGGACCTCAAGTGGCGAACGTAGAGAAAGGCCTGGCTGGTACACTCTTGACTTTTTGTTTGGTTGTAGGTCTAACCATCGGTTCCATTGTTTCATTTCCATTGCGATATCTTAGTTGTGGTGGTGGATGCTAATATACATACGTACATACATACATACATACATACATACATACATACATACACCATTAGTTTATAGTGCAATGCATATGATGCTAACACAACACACTAACGCTTTACCATAATTTTTCTTGTACATTGTTATATTATTGTCAACTTGTATTAATAGTAATTTTTCTTTTTTTTTTTAAAAAAAAAGAAAAAATAGAATAAAAATAAATGTAATCCCTAGCATCAAAAAGAATATTTCATCAGAAGCTTCTCTCCAGCATAATAGATGTCCGCGTGCATCCAATAGTTCTTACGGTCACCTATCACGTGTTGCGATACACAAAATTTCCTGTGTAAGCACATGCGTGACTACGATTTCGATCGAAATTAAATTTGCCTATTGCGTGCATACGCTGCATAAACAAAAATACATGATGTATGCCACCTTTTTCAACTTTATCGAGAAGGGGCTTCAAATATAAAAAAAAATAAATAGTCCCTCTTTTTTAAACCGTAAATCCCTCCTTAGGAAGAATTCTGTATTGCGAAAATTTATGGGAATTCCGTTTGGTAATTTATCGTGGACATGACTAATATCCCTGCGTGATAATTTGTGCTACTTCCATGTTAATTTTTGCTAAAAACCGTATGAAACATTTTTTCGAAACGCCAGTAGCGATCGCAGGATTCCTTTCTGCTCAGACCAAAATCATTTAGCGGCTTTTCCACCACACACATATAAATACCGGAACCCCTGATAGTCAAACTCTGTCATATCTCCTCTTCCCGGTATATTTACCTATATTTACCTTGGGCCCTACTCATACAAAAGAACACACGCTGTCGTCGCAATCGCGGACCACCTACTACTCTTTGAAAAAAAACACGCACCAACAAACTCGGGCAATTTCGACTGAAATGGAGAAAAAAATGCGACCGAAAAGCTCCACCAAATTGGAAAAATTGCATGAATTTGCTAAAAAGGGTACACACCATAATTCATGTTCGACAAAAAAAAAAAAAAAAATGTGACCGATCAAAATTGATTTTAATCTTTCATCCTCGATTAAAAAGGAGGGATCGGAAAATGCATCGCAACCCGAGACACTCTAGCAAATACTCAGGCCGATTTGATGTTTTACAGTGGTAGGAGCGTTTTTTTCATTTTTTTTTTCCTTGCCGACCTTATTTCGTTGCAAGAATCCTCACTCGATAATTCTTAGGAGAGGTGATCACTATCCTGAAGCACCTTAAAGACGATGTCTATCTCGTAAGTCTCGGTCGATTGTTGCAATCAATCCAATGGTGCAGATATTAATCATCAAACCCTGTTACGCCTTTGCGGATGCATTAATTTATCAGGGGTACTGCGAAGGTGTGATTGGTCGGTTTCATGGAAAGGATGTATCATTCAACTATGGGCAATCGGATACGCAGAAATCTGATGGCCGCATTACTTCAGTTTCTCCTGATATATCTACATCAGATGACGGGGATAAAGGTTCGCAGGGAGCTCCTCATATTGTCAACTTTCTTAGCCCCTCGGATGCCGAGCGCGCAATTCAGATGAGGTCGAGATCCTCATCAATATCATCTCTTGAACTAGGTACCACGATACATCGATTCAACATTAGCTTCCGACATTTGTCTCTCATTATCAATCGAATTTATAATTTTCAGATTCTGAAAAGAACACTCCGTCCACATCGGTTCCATCATCACCCGTGCTGACGCCTGCAATTAACATCACTCCAAGTTCCACATATGATGATGTTAGTATTACTCCCCCAACGTTGTCTGAACATTTGCATAACAAGGACGTTCAAAATTCATCATCATCATTTAATAGTAATCCCGATAAATCACAAACATCTCAACGCGAAACACCTCAAATTTCAAATGATCAATTGTCACTATCAAATCGAGCACAAAGTGATTCCCCCTTGTCATTAAATAATCGACCAGCAATCTCGTTCCATAGTCAAAATGTTTTCCCCTCATCAAGTAATCAGATAAGAAAAATGTCATCTCCATTTCCGTCGTCAACCCGACTTAGCCAACTGGCGATTACAAAGCGGAACAATTCCGCACCCCCATTGACCAATGATGATGAGACCGGCTCAAAAGCATTACCCCACGATAACTCCGAATCAAGTGCACTTCCATTAAAGCAAAAGTCGGAGCCTTCGATCTCCGATGATCAAATTCGGCCGGCACAATCGAATAACATAGGTTCGTGAGACTTCTCGATTGTCCGTCTCTTAAAAAAGAGTAAAACTCATAAAGTCTTTCGTCACTTTCATGATAAAATAGTTCAAATATCCGACGGACATGCACCCGCTACTTTAAGATCGAAATACAATCCCGGTGTGGGGGGTATCGTCGATTCACCGACTTCTTCTCCGAATTCATCTCCCCGTGTTAGCAGCGATATATCAGCGACAACGCCCAACGAATCACCGAATTCCGTTCAACTTAAAGGAAGATCTCGGGCGGTTAATCAAGAAAGCGGGTCACGTCCGGTCCACAGCAGGCAACCTTCGGCATCGAACATGGCCGGCACTTTGCCGAGGCCTTCCTTACGCACGGAAAATTCAAAAATCGGTGGTACTCATTCCAACCATTCGCCCGTCTATTCGACACCCCTACGCACCTTTGGGCAATCACAATTGAGCCCGGTTATATCGGAATTTTCACTGATTATACCCCCACAGCGTAAAAGTTCCATTGGTTTGCCCAGCGAATTATCATCCGTTAGCTCACGCCCGCAGGTGATGAATTTTAACGATCGATGTTCACCCTCCACCACCCCCCTACCTTCACCTGTATCGCAAAAATCAAGGTTCCCCTCTGATTTGTCGGGTACGATCAAAGCAAATCAAGTCGTTATGAAAAATCAATCGTCACCGCCTGCGCCTTGCGTGCCTCAAATATTTGTCGGAAATGAAGACATCATGGACAATGATTCTTCTTCTGCAGACAAATCCACATCAACTGTTCCTCTCGTATCAATTGATCAAGAGCCGCCCATGCCAACCTTCATGATAGAGGCTGCTAACGATACAGACGATTTCAGCTCCGAGGATGAAGATGAGGAACCCGTAAAATCGGAAGATATACCATCGTCACAATCTAAAAAAGACAAGGTTCTTGCTGTTGATGAATACGGATTTGTGCATGACGTGGCTGAAAAGGAGGGCGCTGATGGCATCCAAAAAATGTTTGTGATTCATTCATTTAGATTCCACGCCTCATTCATTCTTTAATTTACCGGTTAAACTTTGGTTTCACTCAATTTCACAAGCAGTATAAAAACCCCTGGACGCTCGGAAAAGAATTCGCGTACTATCCGCCTATACCGGGAACGTGAATCTAAATGGGTTTACTTCCTGGGAAACATGGACCCTGCGCTAGCGAAAGAGTCCAAGAAGGTTCGACAATTTATTTTCAAGGCGACATTGTTCTCGTAATATGAGTTTTGCCGCATATATTCATAATCATAATCATTGTTGTTGTTGTTTCATAGATCAAGAAATTGGTTCGCCTTGGTATCCCAGAATCTGTCCGTGGAAAATCTTGGCAACTCATGGCTGGTGTTCATAAATATCGGAAGGCGGGAGTTTATGAAGTAAGGTTTTCAGTTACTTACGTTCGTTTTTTTTTTTTTTTTTTTTTTGTCGTTGTTGACTTGAACATTTTTTCTGCATAGCAACTATGTAAACGAGAAAAGCTTCCAATATATGATGTGATAGAGAGAGATATTAGTCGATGTTACCCTGACCATATCCAATTCCGT
>CAJVPT010004586.1:0-13247 GCA_910592055.1 Acaulospora colombiana | reverse complement strand
GTGTTCCTTTTCCTTTGTTTTTGTTTTCGTCCAATTGCTTCTGTTGAATGGTGTGTGGTAATAATCCAGTGTTTTTTCTCTGGATGTTGTATTGGTATGTAAATATGAAATGGGTTCTGGGAGCCTTTAGAATCGAGGAGATCTTCATCCAGTAGTTGCTGTAGGATAGGAATGATTTCTGGGTACCATTTTGGATTTGCCATGTAGTGGTTGTGATGATATCTAGGAATTAGGTGTCAGGGTAAGATTCTAGAACAGTCTTCGTTCATTATTTGGTATATGAATAATAAGTTGTATTTGCGCAGGTTGTTTCTAATTTGATTAGACCATTTTGTACCCCTGTGTTGTTCTATTGTGTCCCCAATTTGTTTGATGGTGATGATGGATCTGGGTGTACTGAAGGTGATACCTAGTTTTCTGAGCATCCATATTATATCGTGTGAGAGATTGATACCTGGTTTGTGAATTGGTTTTGTTATGTGCGTGGTGATAGAAAAGGGTGACCAAAAAGAGTTTTGGAGTTCTTGTAGTCTGAATAGTGTTATTTGTCCTGCTAAGTTGGGGTTGTTGATTCTGGATAACAAGTTCGTTGCATGAAATTGGGCCTGTCATTCGAAGAGGTTGACTATATTATATTCAAATTTGTTGAAGAGAACATTGTTTGGTACAGATGTTGCTAAGCCTACTTTGTTTTTGAAACATCGGTATGTCTGTGCCATGATCTGGTTGCAAGTAGATTCCTAGAGAACCATGTCGTTGAGTAGATATTCCAGTCCTGGGATGAGAACATGGTTTATGATGTATCTTGTCTGTTTGTCAGTAATCTTTTTGAATTTCATTAGATTTGCTGTTTTGTTGGCTTTGTCTTTTATAAGATTTATTTGATGTTTTTTGTTACCTTTTGCACATTGCTAAATTTCGAGTATTCTTATTGATATGTTGGGTTCTAATCCTTGTATCATTTGGCCATTGAATGATATGCCTGTTTGTCTATCCTGTTGTGTACCATTTATTATGATTAGGCTGGATTTTGAGGGATTAATCTGAATGTCGTTTATATAGAAGAAAGTTTGTGCAGTGTTGACTATCTATTGAAGGTCTTGTTGATTGTTTGCAAACCATGTAGTGTCATCCATGTAGGCACTGGCTATGATATTCAAGTGTTGAAGAGACCATCCATCACGAATGTCTTTGCATTGTTTAGAGGTTATAGTATAGCCTTGACATAAGCTAGAAATTTTGGATAGTAGTGGGTCATAAAAGATGCGTCAGAGTAAAGAAGAAATTGTATCTCCTTGATCAATCCCATCTTCCACTGGGTAGAGATCTGTGGGGCTATGTGCAATAAGATTATATTACAATACTATCAATGCTTTAAACTAAAGTTGGCTTAGCAAGATCTGTTCCAAACAATATGCTCTTCTACAGATTTGAATACAATATTATCAACTTTTTCTAAGACAAGTGCAATTCCATGTAACAAATCTCATCTCTAGAATCAACAAACCTAACGTAGTAGGACAAATAACATTGTTCAGACTTTAACAATTACAAAACAACTTCTAATTTCCCAATCCAGTCTGTACTCACATAAGTAAGCCAATTCACAAATCAGCCACAAATCTTACTCACGACCTTATCTGGCTACTCAAAAAAGTTGATATATCAATCCAATAGTCTAATTCTATTACTTTAATCAAAAAAATAGGAGACACACTAGAAGAACACCTCAACACAAAATGGACAAACACACTAAGAAAACAACTACAAAAATATAACATCATATTTATTTGTCAAATCATGAATAAAGATTGTACTAGAATCCTATCTTGGAATCGTATTCAAAATATCACAAGAAACACATCACACACTCCTGGATGGTTCACAAACTTGGCAGAAACTGTACAACAATTCATTGATCTAAACTTGCTAACTTCATAGGAACTTACAACCTTTTCCAATGATACAAGACAGTAACATGCCTCATACCCAAGCATTGGGCCTTAGTAATGAACAAAAATGTTGAAACAATTGAAAGGAAACAGAGAAACACAACAGGCAAGATAGTTTACACACACTATAAGTGCATAGCAAGAAACTCACCACTAGAACCTTGTAGTGGATGCTCTGTCAATGAATCCCCATCACAAAACCACCAATATATTTTCTTTAGAACAAAGTTTCAAATCCAACAAATTCCAGTCACATACAGTTACAAAAGTCTTAGCAACACATTAAACAATAGTCTACACTGGAGAGTCCAGATCTCAGTATACAGTACTTAATGAACTATAGAATACATAAACACAAACAATACAATACAATCTCCTTCAGTTCAAGTATATATCGACTATCAACTAGACAAATTTACCACCTTATATAATCAAATTGCAGGAGATACTAAACTACTTCAAGAGCTTCTCAACATCTCTATAGCAAATGAACAACATTACCAATTCATAGCATATATAGATAGATCCCTAAGCTACTTCAATATTTTTACCCATATAGGATTTGACTAGATCTTCACTAATCAACTCAACCAACATCACACATTCAAAGGGCAGGTACAAGGCTCACCATCCTCAACCAGGGCAAAGCTTATGGCAATCTTCACAGTAATCTTAACAATTCCCAGAAATACTATAATTACAGTCCACATAGACAGCCAAATGGCTATCGATGCAATAAATAAAGCTACACATACTTCAGCCTACAAAGCCATTGGAACACCAGGAATTGAAATATTACACTCAATATAGTGCAAAGATGCAAGGAATATCGAATTCAACTCTCCCTATACAAAGTAAAAGTACATATAAGCACACAGGCAATGAAACAGTAGATAAACTGGCAAAAATCAACTACATTAACATGATGTCAGGTCAAAGAGAACTCAATCCTACCATCACTTCGCAAAACAACTCATGCTATGCCACATGGAAACACAATATTATAGATATGCCAATAAAAGAATTTGCAAAACAGTATTTTACATCAAACATTTAGTCCAATAGAGACTCCTCAGAAGAAATAGAATATGGATTGATACAGAAAAAACAAAATAATAGACTGGCAAAGTACTTTCAACTGCCTCAACCCCAGTAACATTAATCATGGTAACATATCTATAACTGACCACACTATTTAAAAATTTGCAATCAACCTCTGGAATAATGAACTACCTATCATGACCAAACACAACCGATGCAAACCACACATATACAGAAACCAAAACTGCACCAAATGTCAAGAAACAGAAACTACTTTCCATGTTTTCTTATATATCACAACATGAGAAACACACAGGTAAAAACTAACAAGTATCTTCATATATAATCTAAAAGACCACAATGCATTTATCACCACTTCTTCTCTCTCTTACATAATAAAGAACATGTCTTTTAGCAAATCTGATCAAGCAATCTCAGATCTCATCAAAGGCATCATCAGGAAACATATTACCTTGGCAATTAACAATTATATGGATTCACATGCAATAACACAACCAATACTTCAAAAGTGCATAAATCAATATAGAGAATTTTTATACTCAATATGGAAGGAGTACTGTAAACATATTATAAAATGGTAAATGACAAACAACATCAGCAAAAAAGACAAGTGATCTAAAAGCCATACTCAAGTACAACCATTACCAGATGTCATATTATTTGAACTACTAATTAAATATCAATACATAGACCTTGTCAACTGTTACATAGATTGATTATTTAAAGGAATCACAAATCTATTCATAATTTTTTCTTTTTCTTTTTCTTCTAATTTCAACACTAATTAGTCATTCTTATTATGTTAGGCTCATAGCAGATGGCAACAATCCAATTGATAAGAAGGATAAATTCATCTTTAAATAGTTGCATTTGTATTTTAGAAAGACATAAAAATTGTAAATGCATAATTATATATATACAATGAATCTTTCTTGCAAATAAAACAAGAATAAGCCAGTTAAAAAAAAAAACAACTTTTCTTCTTGCAAATATTGCCTTTCAAACCCTTGTAATTCAATAGATATATTATATACATAGGTAAATATTTTACTTTCTTTTATCAAAAGATACCTGCAAACATTAACATTAATAAAGTTTTAAAAATTAAAAACTTAAGTTTAGTTAAATATATACCCTGCAGCTATTAAGGCGCCTTGATCCAATTCTTTCATTTCTGGTGATTGGACAACTTGTCAGCACAAAACAAACATATTGATAATTATACTTCTTATAAGTTCAAGTATATTAGGACTGATATGATTCAATATACAGCCAGCATTATCTTGTTGGAGACTCTATTATGAACTATTATTTTTTTATTTTTTTTTATTATTCTTGGAGTTTGTTTTTCAAATATCCACTTTCCTTTATTTTTTTTTTATTATAACTAGGAAGAAGGTCAAAATATATTGTTTTAAAAAAATTACAAAAATTTTAACTTACAAAATTTTTAAGGATTTTTTTTTTTTAATTTTTTTGCATTGACAATATTTTTCAATTCATTATCACAAGTAATCAAGAATCTTGAAAAATCCCTTCACTAGATGACTTGGTAGTGTTTTATAGTTAATAAACTTAAAAATATATATTAGTAGTTTTTATAATATTTATATTCTGATAAGTATCAATGTTAAGATTAGCATATTTTATTGAATCATCATATTTTTTAATATAAGAAAATAAAGAGTAGCAATAAAGGTTTCTAAATTTGCTTTCCTCTATCATGATTCAAGCTAAATCTATTTTGCATTTACAATCTATTATTCCTTTTTTATAAGAGCCGTCTTTGTAGAATGTGAGCTGATTAACCATATTCCTTTTGTTATATTTCAAGAAGCTCTTAAGTTTGTTTCTGTGTTTTTCTGTTTGTATGGCCTTTTCTATTAGTATAATATTTCAGCCTTCCACTTGAATCTTTACTTCGACTGGTGTGAAAGTTGGTGGAGCCACTGTTTGTTAAAATACATTTGTCTACCAGTCTGTAGAGTTTTCTGGCAGAAAAATCTATTTTCTTTTTCTTAGATTATTATGTCAATTAAGCTATAGAAGAAGATGGATCTGTGACAGGACTACTTCTAATAACTGCTTTGTACTGTCTGGTTTAAAATAAGTATTATTACTAGTAAAGTCATATATTAGCTAATATGGGGTAAATAGGTTTTGTTGTTTATGGATGTTGTTTTTTCCCATGTATCTGTTACAATATTGACCTGGACTATCCAATAAATCTTTCTTCTATCTAGATTTGTTGGGAATGTTTCAGATTGCATATTGTAAACTGTCCATTCAAGCCCATATAAAGAGTTTTATATGAGATCTTGATTTACTGTTGTTTTTTTTCACTTTTTTGTACCAGAAGAAAACTGGTTTCTTGCATCTGCTATAAAGGATTTGAACTGCTCTCCATTCCTTAAGTGTCATTGTGATAGTATTGATGAGCTGGTCTAGAAACATGATCTTGTGTTTTTATAGTGATGAAATGGCTTTTCCATATTCTCTATCCTTTTGCAGTATAGATTTGATTGATAAAGATACCTCCCTGATAATCGAATATGTTTTTCCATCTCCAACTTTGAAAAGTGACTTGTATGCTATTTGCCAGAGCCAGTGTCATAATTGATGTTTCTTTTCATCAGTTTGTAAGAGTTGATAAGATGGCTTAGAATATTATCTGGCTTCAAACATTTGATTTGGCTTTGTTTCAGTCTAATTATAGTAGCAATACTAAAGGCCTCATTATATTAAGCTGACAGAAGAGTGCAGGTATATGACTTTTTAACTATATCTCTCAGATACTTTCGAGACTATATATTTCTTTGTTGTAAATACAATTGTTTGGGATCATTTTACAGACTAGGGCCTTGTTCTTGAATACTTTTCTAAACATGGCTATGGGATCATTACATGTTTTCTCACTCAGATACATGTATGTGTTAATTATTCTATTTTTGGAATCAAGACCCTATTGATAATATATTAGGTATGTTTTTCTGTTAGCTTCTTCTTGATTATTGCCTAAACTACTGTCCTGATCTCTGATTTTATAAGACTAATAGTGTCCCGGTCTTTTTGTCTCAGTTCTAGCCAGATACCAAGAAATCTAGTCTAGTTCTTATTGATTTCATGGACTATAGTATTCTCTGTTCTAGCTTGAACAGTCTCAGAGACTTGTGGGTTTCAGTTAATAGTAAGAAAGATTGACTTCTTTGCATTGATCTGAGAGTCATTTGCTATATAGAACTTTTTAGCTTCTTTTAGGATCTTTTCCAGGTTTTCCTTGGATTTGGCAATCCAGGTCATGTCATTCATGTAGGCAATTACTGCCTACCTTAAGGAGAGCTTTATCTTCTCTTCAGGTTTACTAAAGTTGGGAGACTATTCTTCTTCTATGGAATAATCCAGATTGCTGTTGTTTTAGATTTTGCACAAAAGTGGATTGTAAAAGATTCTCTATAATAATGAAGAAATCATTTCTCCTTGATCTATTATATCCCCTGCCACTATTGGATTAGATAGTCTATTGGGAAGGATGATATTACAGCTTCTGTCTTTGAAGAGGTCTATTATGAACTTCTTAATAGTTATAGGAATTCGAATCTAATCTATGGTCTTTTTAAAAATATACAGGAATGCTATTGTAGTATCTTGAAATAGGATCCATAGTTCTTTTTTCTTTTCTCTAGCCTTTTTATAAATGTTTTTTAGTAGTTTGGTTCTTTTAAGATTTTGTATTGCTTGCAAATAACTGATAGTCAGTTGATAAGGATCTTGGTAAAGTATTTCTGAGCTATTTTCAAGAGGATAATAGAAGATTTTTTTTTTATAAACTGATTCATCCTTGTTTTATTTGAAGAAAGATTCATTGTGTACATGTGATTATATATTTACAATTTTTATGTCTTTCTAAAATACAAATATAACTATCTAAAGATGGATTTATCCTTCTTACTGATCGGCTTGTTGCTACTCACTGTGGGGCCTAACATGTCAAGGATGGCTAATTAGTGTTGAAATTAGAAGAATAAGGAAAAGAAAAAATTGTGAATAGATTTGTGATTCCTTTAAATAACCAATCTATGTAGCGGTTGACAAGATCTACGTATTGGTTTTTGATTAGTAATTCAGATAATATAGCATCTGGTGATAGTTATATTTAAGTATACTTTTAGATCACTTGTCTTTTTTGCTAATGTTGTGTATTATTTCCCATTTTATAGTGTGTTTACAGTGCTCCTTCCATATTGAGTATAAAAATTCTCTATATTGATTCATGCACTTTTGAAGTATTGATTATATTATTGCATGTGAACCTATGTAGTTGTTAATTGCCAAGGTGATGTCTTTCCTGATGATGCCTTTAATAAGATCTGAGATTGCTTGATCAGATTTGTTAAAAGACATATCTTTTATTATATGAGAGAGAGAAGAAGTGGTGATAGATACTTTGTAGTCTTTCAGATTATGTATGAAAATACTTGTTAGTTTTCGTTTATGTGTTTCCCATATTGTGGTATATAAGAAGGCATGGAAAGTAGTTTGTTTCTTAACATTTGATACAGTTTTGGTTTCTATATATATGTATGTGGTTTGCATCAGTTGGCCCAACAGCCAGAATACACAAACATTACTGGGCAACTACACTCAATGACAGCATTGAAACTATAGGCAAATGACTTAAAAATATATACAACTATATCATCTACACACACTACAAAAGAATTGCAGGAGGCTTCCCAATAACTCCCTGTAAAAGATGCCGACTTAATGAAAATCATTTAACAACTAAAAAATGCATCTTTTCCATCAAAAGACAAGAAATAATTCAAATTCCTGTCCACAAAACCAAATACAGCAACAACAATGCATTCAACCCAACTCTAAACCTTAGAATTAAAATATCACCTTAGCACATTCCAAGCCCACACTTTCAACAAAGCCGAAACCCAAAACAATTACCACCCCACCAATAATTCTAATTTCTCCAGACAACTGTCACATCAATAATATTCATAGACACTGAAAAGGAGACCTCAATACAATCAAAGACTAGATAGACATTGCAACTCAAATTAAAAACTTAAACCACCTGTCTGCCTTCACAGACAGATTATTAACAAGTCACAACAACAAACAATGCATGGGAATTGGATAGGTTATCCAACATGAAAGAAGAAGCATAGCATCATTTAAAGGACAAATCAATGCATTTCTATTATCCATAAGGGCAGAATTGGCAGCAATCCTCATACTTCTCACAGTATTACCCAAAAATACAACATTCATATCCATACCGACAGTCAAGCAGCAATCCAGGCAATAAATCAAGCTAGGATACTTCCACTTCACACTTTAATATGGAAAACTAAAAACTGGGCTCTTACTCTAGGCATTATAGAACATAGCAAATCAGCCCAAATTCTTCTAATTCTACATAAAGTAAAAGCCCATAGTGGCATCCAAGGCAATTAAGAAGCAGATCACTAGACAAAATTGATTGCAGAAATATGATCTCAGGCACAAGAACAATCTCCATAAACACAAAACTATATTCAAACCAGGGCTTTGCAAAATGGAAAAATGAAATCATTGACACTTCAATAAAAGAATTCTACAAACTCATCTTTCAAGCTAAATACATCACACAGTGGACTCTTTTACACAGAAATCACTCACAGATCAACTATTTTTCAGAGAAACACACAGACTGGAAAACATCATTTGAAAATATTAACCCCAGCAATATCAATCAGGGAATCACATCATTTGAAGACTATGCACAAAGAAAATTTCAAATAAATCCATGGAATTAAGAACTTCCAACAATGAGCAAGCTACACAAAAGAAACCCAACAATATATCAACAAAACACATGCATGATATGTTCAGAAGTAGAAGACAGCTTCCATGCACTCATCTGCACAATACCCATGGACATTCATGCAAAACACCTGAAAAATATTATCATATTACTTCTAAGTACAGAAGGCAATCAACAAGAGAAAAGACAAACACAGTAAAAAATTCCACACAATGATTCAGAAAATTTAACCAATCATGATAGAGAAACTTATCAAAGGACTTGTTAGCACAGAACTTATCAAGGAAATAAATAACCTTGTATACCACCTACACACACAAAAAAAGTGGCTATACATAATAGGCAAAGAATTTTAAATACATCTTGAAAAAACGTGAAAAGACAGATGCATAATCATGAACAATTGGGAAAAATTAAATGGAATATCAGCGAAGAACAAACAGCTCTGCAAAACCACTCAAAGAAGAAATCCAGACAATCAAAATCAAACAAAAGAAGCAACACTTCAAGACCAAAGGATCAAAGACATGTTTCTACTTTTAGTCAACTAATTCATCAATAATCACTTTAAAAGATATACAAACATTTTTTCTATTATTCATTATTTTCTTTTTATTAATACTAACATGGCCTCCTTGGCATGTTAGGCCCCCACGGAATGGCAACAAGCCGATCGGTAAGAAAGCATGATTTCTTTAAATAGCTGAATTTGTAATAAGAAGTCAGTTGTAAATGCATGACAAATGTACACAACAAACTTTTTAATAAATAAAGCAAGGATGAGCCAGTTTCAAGTGTTGTAATTAGTTATAGATATGTTACATGACTAATATTACTGGAGTTGAAACAGTTGAAAGTACTGTGCCAGTCTATTATTCTGTTTTTTTCCATATCAATTTATGTTCTATTTCTTCTAGGAGTCTTTATTGGGTTAAATATTTGATGTGGAATACTGTTTTGCAAAACTCTTTTATTAGTATTGTATCTCTATGTGGCATAGCATAGGTTGTTTTCTCTTTGGCCTGGTATCATGTTGATGTAGTTGATTTTTATCAGTTGATCAGCTGTTTTATTACCTGTGATGCTTGTATGTACTTTTACTTTGTGTAGAAAAAGTTGAATTCGATATTCCTTGCATATTTGTACTAGTTGAATATAATACTTCAATTCCTGGTATTTCTAATGGCTTTGTAGGTTGGAGTATGTATAGCTTTATTTATTGCATCAATAGTCACTTGGCTGTCTGTGTAAACTGCAATTATAGTATTTCTGGGAATTGTTAAGATTACTGTGAAGATTGCTATGAGCTCTACCCTGGTTGAGGATGGTGAGCCTTGTACATACCTACTCTTTGAATATATGATGTTGGTTAAGTTGATTAGTAAAGATCCAGCTAAATCCCATATGAGTGAAAATATTGAAGTGGTCCAAGGATCCATCTATGTATGCTGTGAATTGATAATGTTATTCATTTGCTGTAGAAATTTTGAGAAGCTCTTGAAGCAGTTTGATGTCTCCTGCAATTTGGTTATATAAGGTGATAAGTATGTCCAGTTGATAAAGACCTATGGATCCGTAGTGCAGTGGTTAGCACTTTATAAGTTATATCACAAGATCTGTAGATCAAATCCTCCAGGGGGCAAACCTCAGAAAAAGCAGGTATCGATCTGATCCATTGGCATAACTGTAAATTAACTGATGTTTCATGTATAGCTGTAATTACCCGAAGACTTTGCCGCCAGTCTGTGGTCACAGACCAGTACTATACAAGATTGTGATATGGTTGAATGTTCGAAATCGGGTAGAATTATCCTTGGTGCAACTACGTTATCATATCTGGTAACAAGAAGAGTAAACATTAAAACCGGTAGCATGTCGCTAAAGGATAGGTGACAAACAAGTCAAAACTCCAACAAGGAGGTAGAAAAAGGTCCTTCCAGTCAATCCCTTGGGCTTTTATCAAGAATTCAAGTATGTGGCTATACTGGGTTTTACAGACTAAACTATCGGGAGGTCTTGGTAGAAAGCAAAAGCTGTGGACCACTCCGAAGAACTAAAAACTGAGGTCCAGGATAAAGAAAATTTGACAACCTGATAACCAGACTACTCTTAATAGGTTTACTAAATATGTATAAGAGCTTAGTTGTAATATGTAATCAGATGATTAACTTGTATAATATAAATGCGATCAACTTGTACTAACATATTATAAATAAAAGACATGGCCCCACACTGAAAGACATTTACAATGTTCTCAAACACATCAGCAATAAAGTTTTTTGATTAAACAAAACCTCAACATACTCAACCAAAGAATTGACAATTTGGAAGATAAAATGACGACTTATACAACAACCCATCTGAAGAAAACCTTCATGAAACAATTACCAACATCAACCAAGACATTGAAGATTCCTTCAGCACCATCTCAAGCATAGCCAAAAAAAGATGTGCAACTAGCCCAGCACAAGACATCAGAGTGGAACAAGAGAAACTCTTCAATCAAATGAACAACATTGAAAATTCAATTGCCCAAATGACCTTATCTTATGAACAACTCATCCAATTGAACCTAACTTCTACACAAAACACAAATTCACAGAATACATCAAAACAATAAAGAACAACACTCAATTATTAACAAATATTTATTCACCAATTTTCACAACTCAATCCTCATCACCAACAACCTCTACCTCTATCTATACATTTCCTAACAATAACTCACACATATAACATCACACAAGAACTAAACAATTCATAATATAACCAAACTAGTTTAACATGGAAAATCTGCTCTAGAAACATTAGAGGCTTATCTGTTGAACACAAACGTAATATATGG
This sequence comes from Acaulospora colombiana, assembly GCA_910592055.1. NCBI lineage: Eukaryota > Fungi > Glomeromycota > Glomeromycetes > Diversisporales > Acaulosporaceae > Acaulospora > Acaulospora colombiana. The sequence continues at coordinate 1,570 of CAJVPT010004586.1, read as the reverse complement.
TTCGAATACAGCAATAGCTACAATGAGATATTATAATTATCACAGAAACCAACAGAAATCCCCATTCATTCAAATACTGGGCCTCTAACATTTTTAAAACCTGGTGGACATACAACTCAATACACATTGAGCAAGATCTCGCCATAAGTCTAACCCCACAACTCACAACCAGAGTTTTCTATCACCAAGAAATTCCTGGAAGAATGATCACACTGGATCTTTTATTTCCCAGGAAAAAATTTATCAGGATAAAAGGCATCTATATTCTACCCTCCAACCACATTCTCAAGATGTCCATTCACAAAAAATGTAAAGAACTTATGATAGAAGTACACAACAAAAACTGGTCAACAATAATCGGAAGAGATTTTAATGAAGTGATCAACCCCTCTATGGATAAACAATACCCCAACCCTTAATCAAACAACAGATTACCAAACAATTTTATTAATTTTCTTCAAGAAAATAACTTAATAGACTCATTCAGAGAAATAAATCCATATTTCAAAGAATTCACTTGGTATAACTCCAGAAACCAATTTAGCAGAATCGAATAAATCTAGGTATTTGCAAACGAAATTTGGAACCTAACAGAAGCCTATATAGACAAAAACACAGTGTCATTAATAAACAGCAATCATGAAGCTACAATTTATTATCTAGAAACATGACAACTTACGATACCAGCTCATCAAATACACTCACACAGAAAACAAGATACAACTGGCTTTACACCTCAGAGAAAAACTGGTAAAAATTCCAACAAGCAATCAAAGCACAATCTCAAAATATGAAATCACACCTAGGACAACCAACAACCAATGGAATTTTTTTAAAGACACCATCCTGAAAGCAGCAAACAAATTCATTAAAAAGATCAAATGCCATAGCAAATTTACCTATGATCAGACCACACCCTCTCCAATCCCCAACAAAATAACTGATATACTTAAACTTCTCCAATTAGCAAAACAAGTAAAACAGGTGCCTTACAATTTTAACATAACCAAATTACAAGAGCAAACAATTTCTTTGCAAACAATCTTCCCTCAAATATCAAAACTATCATCCATTAGCATAAACACTAACCAGAACGTAGAACTCAACAACTGGATCCAAGAACTCAACTCAGTTTTAATTAAACTCAAAACAGCGTACCAAATAATCATCAAATACAAAACAAAACAAAGAATCACAATAGCAATATCCAGAAGACTACAATACATGAATAGTAACAAATATGCAATGATCAATAGTATTTTAGAAAAACCACACAGACACATCACCCTAAACAAAATCATAACAGAATACACTATTCCAAGGATCATAACTGAACCATCCCAGATCAAAGACACAGTCAGAGTACATTTTCATCTTTGAATAGCAAAAAGAAATACACAAACAATCACCCAATGGCTCAAATGGGAACAAGAATACAAACCAAAATTCAACATTGATAACAAGTGGTACAATTCCACAACACATCCCATCACAAAAAAAAAAAAAAAAAAAACTCTTTCCCGTATATCACTGATTTTTGAAAATTTCCTTTTTTGGAAATTTTCTTCTT
>CAJVPT010004585.1:0-13248 GCA_910592055.1 Acaulospora colombiana | reverse complement strand
GAGATAAACAGAAAGGAAGAAGCTTTCAGTCTACAACAACTCGAAAACAAGGGTACCAATCTAATACAAAATATAGAGATATTAGATAAGAAGATCTTTTAATCAAGAAAAGAAAAAGAGAAAAATAATATATGGTATGTTAGCCTAATAGATATAGCACACAAAACTTCACAACATCTGATAAAAGAATATCTCAAAAGATATGGTGAGGTGCGAAATATACATTTCTATAAGATCAAAACAAAAACAAGGGTCAAGGTTTATATCAAGTGGCATAGTTACCTCAAGACAAACCCAGAAACATTATGGATGATCCCATTAGGAACAGAAACTACTAGAGCCATCTTCTTTAGGAAAGAACTGACAGACAGAGAGATTAATGACATTCTAATAGAAAGAAATAAAAACTCTGCAAGACTACTAAGCACAAACAAGTCCTACTCAAGTTTGGTAGCCAGGGCACTCAATGGTACAGAAGTGAAAGCACGTTACACTTCAAAAAATCCCTTTATACTGAAAAAACAAAACTTCACAGTTATATGTTTTGTATCAAAAGAGGCTCTCAACAAAGCCTGTAAACAACATATCTTCTTACAAAGGTTATGCCTATTATGGAGTATTAAAAATACAGTAATAGAAAATGAAAAGACCCATGATATTGAAAGAAAAAGAGCTATAGCACAAGATATGAAAGTTGAAATAGACAATGAGACACCTATAGACTCATTATCTGACAATGAATCAATTAGTTTTTCCTCTTTGTATAGTAGAAATTATCGATATCCAAGAAGGCAATACTAAAGAGATCCATCTCCAAGAGATCAAAGAAGATCCCATAGAACTCAAACTGGTAGGGGAAGATAAAAAAATAATGAAAGACTTAAGAATCCAGCCACAGAAAGTAATAGAGAACCTATGGACAATCCAAGGTCTAGCCGATACAATAGTTTTGACAAGTACGTGTCAAATACAGAAATAGAAAATAAAGAAGATCCATTATATTATATCTTAAACAACTTAGAAAAGTTAAGTGGTAGAATAGCCAGACTTGAGAGTAGAACAGCCTCTAATAGACAAATAAGATATAGTAGAAGAGGAGCAAATCACTTCTAAAAAGGTGTGCCAGTTGTTCAAGATAATAAGAGGGAAAACAAGCCCGGTTTATCCCTAGCAGAAATTTCAAAGGAGGGCAAACATCAACAAAAAGAGCACAACTGTATACAATTAGATAATTTGAATCTAGAAAAATTTTTACAAAGTGAAAAAACCAATTTTCTAAACAAAAAAGGGAAAGAAAAAAAGAAGCAAAGTAAGAATAGAGATAAGAAAAATGACATTGAAAAAAGGGTAATAAGAATAAATACATACAATATAAGGGGTATCACTGATATAACTAATCAATATAGTCTTATAGAAGACATAAGTGAGCAAGGCATAGGGATAATAGGATTGTATGAGATCAAGTTAATGCACAATAATGCAAAATGGGCCTTTAGTAATCAGAAAGAATATAAACACTTCTATAGTACCAACAAAGATATTCCATATGGTGCAGAAGTAAGTTTACAAATAAGAAAAGATCTGGAAAAACAAGTAGCATCAGTAGAGAAGGCAGATGGTTATATGATCACCATCAACATGTTGACAAAGAAGAACAAAATCTGTATTATACAGATTTATATCCCATTAGATAGACATAGATGCGAGAAAGTACAAGATAATTTAATAAGCTATATTAGAGGAAAACATGGGCAGGGCTTTCACACAATTTTAATGGGTGACTTTAATGCAGTATACAATTCATCAGAAGATAGTGCATCCTTATCTAGGGCATGTTTCAGATCCTCATGGTAACCTGAAATTTCTCTATTTAACTTTCTTGACGAATGAGGTTTTTTAGATATACAGGCAATATGGAAAGGAAAAGACAAAACTTTTACTAGGCAAGATGCCACAAGCAGTAGCAGAATAGATTTCATCTGGATGTCACAGAGCTTGGCAAAATACACAATCCTACGATTTGATAATCAAGATATGAAAAAAATTACTAGAAGTAATCATACCATGCTTTTGGTAACCCTACATGATAATAATCTATTCACAAGAAACAAGACCATTAAATACTGCACAATATTCAAAATACGAAGGATTGATCTAAAAGGAATATCCCCCAAACAATGGCAAGCCTTTCGAGAAAGTCTGAACCATAAACTTAAAACTTTCTTGGAGCCTATACTCAATAAAGAACCTAATAAAGATGAAAGAGAACTACCAGCAAATAAAATCTAGAAAACCTTTGAAGATCTAATTTGTAGTGCAGCTTTTAACAAATTAGAAACCAAAAAATTGGTATCAAATAAGGAGAAATGATACAAATACAGTCCAGAATTTTTGCAGTACAGAAGAGCTCTTTAATTAAAAACAGTCTTTAAGAAAACAGAGGCCTCAAAAGAAATAGCAAAGGTGCAGGAACTCAGTGTAGCTATTGAAAAACATAATGCTATTCATGATCCACATCATCAGATAGAAAACTATTGCATCCAATACAGCATCTCCAATATCTCCTGGATATCCTTGAAAAAAGATATCCAAGATGCAATAGAAGGGTTCAAGTTTATATGTCAAAACTTAGAAGTCAAAAAAGTAAGAGAAGAGATTAAATCAGCTTTAGAACTAAGATGTAATGATCTCCAACACAATCAAAAGAAGATGGTAAACTCGCTAACAAACAAAGAAAGAAGCAAAATAGTACTTGATCGGGTCAAGGTCAAATAAGATAATATAGAACACATAACAATAAACAAAAAAGAATTGAAAAAGAAATAAGAAGATACTATCAAGAGGCCTTCAAAAAGCAAGATGCCAACTTTGTCAATCTTACTGAAGAATGGAAAAAGAAATATGATCCCAAAAAGTATATCCAAAATGTATGGTATAACAATCTTCTAGAATCAATCACACATGAAGAACTGGAAGAAACTCTTCATGCACTCTCAAACAACAAAGCTCCAGGAAAATCCCAGATTAGTTATGAAATGCTAAAGAAATTGAGTCAAGAAGGAAAAGAATACCTGCGAAAAATGTTAAATACCTTCTTAAGATAAGAAGTTACACCTGTATATTGAAAATAAAGCTACATATATCCAATAGCTAAATCAAAATGATGGGGGTGTGAATTAGCAAATACAAGACCAATCGTACTACTGGAAATTATCAGAAAGTGTTTCACCAAAATTCTAACCACCAGAATGGGAAATATTTGCAAGATCAACAATATTCTTAAGGATCCTAATTACACAGAATTGCCAGGAGAGAGCACAGCAGAACCTATTCAAATTCTCAACAATATCTGCGAAGATGCAAGAGAAAATAAAAAAGAGCTGTGAATACTCTTTCAAGACACAACCAAAGCATATGATACCATTAGCCTGAAAATGCTAATCAAGGCAATGGAAAGGATTAAGGTGCCCAAAGGTTTTATCAAGATGATGATAAGCCTGTTCCAAAATAGAGAGTTCAAAGTAATATTTGAAAAGGATCTCACAGAACCAATAAGGGCAGGATATGGAATAGACCAAGGAGAAACCATCTCACCATTAATGTGGAAAATTTTCTATGACCCTTTGCTGTGCAAAATCCAGGAAGACATAGAACAGGAATACAAAATGGAAGTCTCATGAAATCCTGATCTAACTAATATCACTACTAAGAAACTAGAATTAAGACATGCAGCCATAGCATTCATGGATGACACCACATGGATAGCAAGGTCCAAAGAAGATATGGAAAAGATTCTAGAAACAGCAAGAATCTTTTACAAAGCAAATGACTCTCAGATTAATAGTAACAAGTCAGTTTGGGTTACTATTAATAATCCTAACTACTATTCAGAAGAAGTTCATGCAGGAATCAACAAAGAAGTGGTTAGAGAGTTAGATAGAAAAGAGCAAGCAAGATTCTTGGGAATATAGACAGGCAACCAGAAAACAGCAATCGAACTCAAAGAAAAGGTCTTAAAGAAATCAATACTGTTACGAAAGTCCTCAAAAACAAGAAATTGATTGATAAGCAAGCCCTTTATATACTAAATAGAGTATTGATTTTGAGAATAGAATTTAGAATGCAGCATAGTATATTGTTCTAAAAAATATGCAATAACTTGACAACAGTATATCGTAAGCTCTTTAAGAACAAAGTAGCCTTATGTAGATCTATTTCCAACAGTGTGATTCAACATCCAAAGATACACAATTTTAAAAGTATATGGATGCTCCAAAAAAAAAGCCAAATAACTGGACTCTGTAATAAAATAAACAATTAGGGTCCAGTAGGGCTTATGACAATTATCAAGTTGAAACAAGTGCAGATTAAGCACTGGAAGCTTCACAATCTTCTTTCATGTAAATCCCTAGACCATCTAGAGGATAAAAGAAATTTCACTTTGTAGATTCTAAAGTTAACTAAAGACTTATGACTAAATTTCTAGAGCTGAAAGTGGAATGATATTTTCGAGTGGATCAAAGGCAATAGTCCAATTCAAGAACACCTAATAGTAGAAAAATATAGAAAGGCAATATCATCTTTGCAAAATAATAGGTTAATATATATAGACCAGTTATTAAACCAAAACCCCACAAAGTTCAGAAAGTGGAGAATGATTCAACTTATCCAGCACATTAGCAAAGGCCCTATCCTAAAATAGTATGATATCCTACAAAGAACCATAGCTAAAAAAAGTATAGAAGACCTTACAACATTTTGGAAAAAAGAATGGAAAGAAAAGTGGCTACCAAAATGTACTAAACCTGAACCTGGCAGAGACAAACAAAAGAAAACCTGGATAGTTGTCCAGAAAGAGAATCAACAAATAATATTGGGAAAACTGATTCAGGAGAATAGCCAAGGTACTGTGATAATTCAATATTTCAACCATCAAGAAACAGAAGATGGTCTAGAAACAGGTCTTACCAAATGTGTAGAATGCTCACTAAACAATAGAAATGGAAACGAATGTAATATAGAAATAGAATCAGATTTGATCTATACTATATCATTTTTAAACCATCCAAAAAATACTAGAAGAGCACAATCACTAAAAGTTTCTTGTTCACTATTGGAACTAGATAGTATAATAATTAAGAATATAGTTCCAGAAATCCAAGATTCGACAAATGACCAAATTGAAAAAATGGAACAAGTATTAATAAAAAATTGGGAACAAGAAATACTCAGAGACAATGTTAAGCAAGGAGAATATCAAGATCGCCTACTTGAAATTCTCCAACACAATTAAGGATTATAGGAGAAGCTGACCTTTTACTCTGACAAATTCTTAATTGACCATGGGAATGAGAATGCAAAAATGGATGCAACATAGATACAAACAGAAGAAGCTGAAAAAGAAAGTAAATTTTAGTCAGGAGTCAAAAACTGGCCCTCGTTCATAAAGATAGAACTGGTGACACTGGTTACAATAGCTTTAGTAACTCCAATAGACAGTACTGTCAAGATTTTTACAGATAGTCAAGTCTGCTTCTTTAAATGGAAAAAGCTAGAGAAAGAAAATCTAAAAATAATACACAAAAGATGGCTAAAAGAAAAAAATTGATCATTATGGGCAAGAATGCTAGATCTTGTAAAGAAAAAGCATATCCAACTAACTTTGACCAAGGTTAAAGCCCACTCTAACAATCTATAGAATGAAGAAGCAGACCGACTGATCAAAAAGGCATTAAAGCTACTAGCAATAGAATAGAAGAGTCTCAAATTAAGCAAGATACCTACAGAAACTAGGCGGCAAGAAGAAATGATAGACAGTCCAATATAACAGTTCATCAAACAAATTAATAAAAATCAATAGCTCTATCATGGACATAGCAACACAGGATAGTAACAAAATAGCATCACCAAGTTTACAAGCAGCAAACTTACTCATGGAATCTGGCATAGAATAGATTAAAAGATAAAAATACAAGTGATACCTCCTTCAAAAGCTTATAAAGAAGAAGTTTCCTGATTAAATTTACCAATGATGAACTAACTACCTTAAGCAAGCTAGTAATAAGAAGATCAGATCTATACAAGCAAGCAAGATGTATAATATGTAATTAGCATCAAAAAATAATAGAACACTTATTAGAATGCTCTGATCATAAGATTGAAATTCTAATAGTATGGCAAAAAAGATTTGAGACTTTTCTTAAAGAATTCGATAAGTTGTATCTTGAACATAAGAGGGAAGCGGAAAAAAAAATGATACAAATAGTATCTGACAATAGAAAAGAAAAAGGTGAATTAGATAAATAGGTCTTCAATCTAATAGAATCAGTCTCACAAACCAGTTCAAGCACTATTAACTTTTGCACAGGATTAGTAGAAAGTGATACAATCGAAGAAGCTGCTAATCTAAACTATTATGAAAAGAAGCTAAGAACAAAGGCAATAAAATGGATTCTAAAAGTACAAAAGAAGATTTGCAACCAGATCCGAAAACAAGTTTGGAATGTGAGATGCGAAAAGATTATTGAATGGGAACAAGAACAAAGAATCAATAGAAGAGTAAAATATAAGAAGGTCCAGGAAGCAAGAAGGCAAGATCTGCAAGATAATCCCAGTCACAAAAGCACAAAGCAAAGAGAAGAAGTGAAAGAGAGTGAAAACAAAAACCTTGTAAAAATTATAAAAAAAGGGATTAAATATGAGATTAAATAATTGGGTTTTGATTCTTGTCAGAATATTGTGCAGTGATCCACAGTAGTGATCTGCAGGCAATGATGTTAGAAGTTGGAAGAGTTTCTATCTGAACTACTAACAAAGCAATAAATCACTTCTGAAGTTGTACTTAGAGTCTTAGATAAATATAAGACTTTGACGAGTGAGTTAGTTAGAGATTTAGCTTTAGTGATACATATATAATATATAGCTTACAATTGTTTAATAATGCATACATAACTAGCCTGACAGAGGGTTATTTTTAAATAAAAAAAAATTTAATATATTTTTAAAAAATTTTTAAAGTTATATTAAATAAATTAAAAAATTAATTATTATTAAATTTATTTTTATAAAAAAATTTTTATAAATTCTTTTACTGATTTTCTAATAATACATAAAAAAAATATTTGCAAGAAGTTTTTATACTTCTTGATTAATAAAGTTTTTTTACTTTCTTAAAACAATTTAAAATTTGTTTTCAAGGATCACTACTATCCTCTTTTACTTGTTTTTAAACTCTTTTGAACAAAAATTTAGATCTTTAATAATATAAATAGACTCTAATATATACTTTATTTACTAAAAACAAAAAGATTCAAGAAAATAAAAGGATTAACTAGTAAAATATCACCTTTCTGAACTAAAAGTAAAATAGAGATAGAGATTTTCTAAACAAGAGAAGACTTATTATTTATCTTCTCACATACTATTTTTTGTTTTTTTAGAGTATTTACAATTTTTTACAATTTTTGAGGAAATTTTATCTCAACAATAAATTGAAATTTAGACATATAGTCATCATCTTTATGAATAATACTATATGAGTAGCAAGATTTAAAAAAGATATAAAAAAGATTCTAAAAAAAATAATAATCTTTTATAAAGTCAATAATTCTCAAATTAATAATAATAAATCAATATTGATTACTATTAATAATCCTAATTACTATTTAGAAAAAATTAAAATAAAAATCAATAGTGAAATAGTTAGGGAGTTAGATAAAACTAAACATACAAGATTCCTAGGAATTTGGATTGATAATCAAAAGATAGTAATTGAGTTGAAAGAGTGAATACTCAAAGAGATCAATATAATTATATAAGTACTCAAGAATAAAAGATTGACTAATAAGCAAATATTTTATATTCTAAATAGGATTCTGATACTAAAAATAAAATTCTAATACTAAAAATAGAATTCTGTATGCAATATAATATGCTATTCTGGAAAATATGCAACACTTTAATTATGGCATATAGAAAGCTTCTTAAAAATAAAAAAAAATTTATATAAATCTATAACTTAAAGAGTATTTGAATACTACAAAAGAAAAGTCAAATAATGGAACTATATAACAAACTAAATGATTCAAGATTAGCAGGACTTATAACAATTATTAGAATCAAACAAGTATAAGTTAAATACTGAGAGCCACTCAATCTACTTACCTGTAAGTTATTGGATTCTATATAAGATAAAAATAACTTTGCATTTAAAGTTATAAAGTTGGCCAGAGATTAATGATAGGTTTCTAAAGTATTTAGCATATAAAATTTTATAGATCTCTTATATTCTTTTTTAAGGGACAAAATTTATAACTCTTCATTTTAATAGGAACAAAGTTAGAAAATACTATAAATCAATAATTTGAATAATAGAGAACAATTATGGATAGTTTTTTTATAGTTATTAATTTAAAAATTTTAATATTTTCTAGTGAGTGATATTTGACTTTTGTCCCTACCTTCCTATTTAGAAATTCATATTTATCAGAGATATAAGAATAATGTTTAAAAGCTTAAAATGGCTTGATATCTTTAAATGTGACAAAGAAAACTATGTAATAAAAGAGTATCCAGTATTAGACAAATATACAAAAGCTATACTATTGCTTAAAACTAATAAGTTTATATATATAGATTAATTAATTACTTATAAAACTAAAGAACCAAGAAAATATCAAATGATTTAGCTAATCCAGAAGACCAGTAAGGAACTTATTTTAGATTAGTATCTAGCTATAATAAGAGTATACAAGAAAAAAAATTAAAATAGCTTATAAAACTCTAGAAAGAAAACTAGTCAAAATGAGGACTAGAAATTATAAAAATAAGTTCAAATTATAATAAAAAACAAATACTTTAAATAGTAACAAGTGATAGGAATTAAAAAATAATATTGAAAAAGCTAAGGTTAGAAGATATTAAACAAGTAATACAAATAAAATACTTCAAGTGTACTGGATTCTAAATAATTAGAAGACCAGCTTGATAAAATGTTTAGAATATACAAAAAATAAAAAAGTAGAGTATCAATATATAATAGAGACAAAAAGAAATAAGGTATATGAAGTTTTTTATCTAAACATAAAAAAATTCACTAGAAAAACCTAACAGTTAAATATCCTAAGTCTCAAAATAATTCTAAAATAACAATAGAAAAAATAATTTAAACTAATTATAAATTTAGTTTAAATAGTAGAATAAGTCAAGTAGATATAAAGAAATTGGAAAGAGCTGATTATCAAAAGTAATGTAAAAGAAAAAACATATTAAGATTACCTAATTAAAATACTCTAACATAACTAATGATTCAAAAAAACCTTGATCTTTTACTCTAATAGACCTTTTATCAATCATTAAAATAAAAAAATAAAGATAAAAACAGTATAGATATAAGTAAGAAGAGAGAGTAAATAAAGTAAGTTTCAAATAGAAATAGATAACTGGTTATCATCTATCAGAGCAGAATTAGTAGAAATAGTTATAATACTACTAGTTATTCCAATAAACAATAAGATCAAGATTTTTATAGATAGACAAGTCTATATTGTCAAGTAAAAGATAATAGAAAAAGATAATTTCAAAAGAATTCATGAAAAATGATTAAAAAAAAGGAACTGGTCTCTATAAGCAAAAATATTAAATACTGTTAAAAAAAAAAGCTAAATTTGAAACTAGTTAAGATCAAAGCATACTATAATAATTTATATAATGAAGAAGCAAATACTCTAGCAAAAAAAGTCTTAATGCTTTCTATAATCAAATAGAAAAATCTTACTTTGTTTAAAATCATTACTAAAATCAGGTGACATAAAATAACTTTAGATAATTCTATAAGACAGTTTATTAAAAATATAAATAGCAAAGTTATAATTTATTAATAAACAAAACAAAACAGGATTTTGAATAAATAAAACTAACAGATTCTAGATCAATATATAGTATAGAAAAGAATAAATAATGGATATACTTGAAATATTTTCTTTAAAGATTTTCAAGAAATAAGCTTCTTTATTAAATTAATTAATAAAGAATTATCAATGCTTCTCAAATTAGCCATAAAAAAATTATTATTATTATTTTTTTTTTTAACCTGCAATCATACCGCAATGGCATGTCTTTATTGAGATATTGAGAAATACCCAAATATTTTACAGACTTTTACAAAGCGACTAACTCATCGTTGTACATTATTAGTTAAAGGACTACACTACTTAGAAAATATGAGAAGTCCACTAAGCTAGTTCGCACTAAACAAAACTAAGTTTAAACTAGGTACTCTAAGTTAGATTTAGGGAACAATATTTCACTCTCCTAGTAACTTGGCAATAGTGCCTCTAAGTTTACTAGGGTCATTGCCAATAGTTTGTCACTGTAGATTATCCCAAAAAATGATGAATTGCTAAAGTTGGCACTGGGAGAAGGGAAAAGGGGAATGCAAATCAAAGCCTTTCAAAAGATTCTTGCTCCATTTCACAGTTTCCTCTCAAAAGGGGTTTGCCTGATTGAGATATTCTCTGAGCTTGATGACGTTTGAGGAACTTAGCCATTCCTGAAAGTTACTTCAAGAAGAACGTTTGAGGAACTTATGCTTCTTCCAATGTATGGATTCGCTTATCACTGTTGAGACCAGTGTCATATTATAGAAGAGTTTGCCTAACCGGGATAGAGAAATCTTTTCAAGAATTTTGCCTGACCGGGATAGAAGCTTGGAGACCTCAGCTTTTGTTCAAGAAAGTCTTTTTATCACCTGAGGAACTTAATGAGAGATAGGAGTTGAATCTTCTTTTCATACCCATCGCTCGCCTTTCAGTATCATAATTGTTTCCTGAAGGTTGAACATATATGATTGGAGGGTACACTTTTTCTAGAACTTTCTTTCCTACATTACCAATGACATCATCGGAACACATGGGGTGACCAGTAGATACTTGTTTACATTCAACTACTAACATGTTTCATGTCTACCAATCATATTTTGCAATAAATTGTATCATCTAAAATTCAGGATCAAACTGAGGTAGGCAAAATTCCTCAGAAAACCAAAAAAATTTTGAGCGACTATAAGAGGGAAGAAACAGTGGGCAGACACTTTGAAATATGGCTTGATGTTCACCATCTCCCACTGCAGAAAACCTCTATAGACATGCTTCAATATAAAAGGCTTCAAGTACTACACTATTAGTTCTTCTTCCTTTCAGAACTTTCTTGCCATAGGTAGAGAAGGTGTTTCTTGACTTTTCTAGGTTACAGGAAGCCAAGTTTTTGTTTGAAAACGAATATAAACAAGAGGAAAAGTTTGGGAGTGTCTTTTAAAGTAAAACTTTAAGTTAATTTAAGGGTAGTGTTAAGACTTTATTAACAAAGAAATAAAAAATTTCTTGCGAACATCTTTTTTGTGTGTGGACAAAGAATCAGCAAAAAGAGTTTTAGAAAACTTTAAAAGTTATATTTACTTCTTTCTTCTTTTGTTAATACTCTTTTTCAAATAAAACTTGATTTTTGGTGATTAAAAAGTCAAGCAATATTCTTATCAATAGCAAAAAATTTCTAAAAGAAAAAAAAACCAATATGCAATTATTTCATATTATAGAAAGACAATATAAAGTGATTTTGATAATAAGAGATAATATTTTCATTCTTTTATCATTTTTCTTGTTCTAATAATACTTGTTTTTAGATTTTTTCTAAAAAATTTTACCTATTTTCAATTTGATCCTGAATTTTAGATAATACATAGTTTATTATATCAAAATTGAATAGATAAAATATATATTAGTAAAAGAAATAAATAAAATCTTATTGATTCTCTTATATACTTGAATGTATTTTTTTTTTTTTTTTTTTTTTTAATTAGTTCAACTGACAGGACGAATCTTTATTGGAGAAATCAGTAATACATTTTTCGAATTACATGAGCAATTTGTATAACCTTATTTTTAACTACCTATTTTAATCAAAGTTTGCAAATTTTACTACGTTAGTGATACCACTTTCATCAGTTACTCTGCTCTGCCTAGGACTATAGTGTTCTGAAAGGCTACTATGGACTTCTTATTGTTAATCTTCAAGGGGCTGTGTTGTGTGTTCCTTAATAAGGTCTTGTTTACCACTTGATGTTCATGGGTTCCATGGACGATTCCTGCCATGTTTGGGTTCTCTGCAGGCTAGTTAAAACTTAGATGACACAAATCTCTAGTCATGTTCTTGACATTCAGGCAATTCAATGGTGTCATGTAATTGGGTGGCATATAGCCTCCCATTGCCTCATTTTTAACCACTCTTACAAGTTGGCCTTATAGTGATTTCTCTTGGTTACTTCGTAATGGATTGCTTCTCCCATTGGATTGGTTACCTTAATAATTATTTTCAAATTTCTTCTCCCAGGGTCTGCCCCTGCAGGTTGCCCAATGTGGCGCTAAAGCTAACCAATAGCCTCCACAATAGCTGTCCTCTTTAATAACCATTGGTTTCGCAATCATAGAGATCCCCCATTAATTATTGTTACGGCCCATTACATTTTGACAGGTACAAATAACTGAAGTCTCCCTTATCTCCCATAGGGTGTAGTTTTGACAAGAGGTGGATGTCCTTCCCATTTCCATTATGAGACTTGAACTGATCGGCATTCTTCCTGGTTTGTCTTGAATTCATACATATTCCAGGCAGCAGTTTTATTGAAGGTTTCCTTAACGCAAAAACTGGCCAAGACTTGGATGACCTGAATTTTTTACACCGTGATTGGACAGTAGAAATCTATATATTATTTGTGAGTACAAGGGTGCATATAATGATGAGCATGCATCTTGTACAACATAACCTATATATTGCAGAAACTGTTTCTAGGTGAAATTGAACCAGTAACTCGCAGATGGTGACCTGGGAGTGCACCCACTGCACTATTAACCCACAGGCCTAGAATGTATTTCTTTAAATTTATAAAAATTTAAAATTTACTATAAATCATTAGTGTTTTGAAATAAAAAAAAAACTCTTTCCGCTGATCCCCAATTTTTCAGAAAATTTCCTTTTTTGGTAATTTTTTAAGAAAAAGAGAAACCAGTCAAAAAACAAGAGAAACCATCTTTACAATTAAACAACTTACAAAAACAAGTTCAAGAACTCTTTACAGAGTATAGAAGAGGTAAGTTTTACAAAAATTACTAACTTCTATTATATAAATTTTTCTTTTAGAAAGAGAAAAACAACAAGAAAGACTGAATCACAGTAAGCTCTTGGAAGCCCAACATC
>CAJVPT010004584.1:0-13248 GCA_910592055.1 Acaulospora colombiana | reverse complement strand
TGTTGGGTACAAACAAAACATATACCAGCTTGATAGCAAGAGCTCTACATGGTACCCAGGCAAAAGCATGCTATACTTCCAAAAACCCTTACACATTAAAGAAACAGAACTTTACAGTTGTCTGTTTTGCGACAAGAGAGAATAGGGACAAGGCATGCAAACAATATATTTTCCTACAAGGCTTAAAACTATCCTGGAGTGTGAAGAATCCCAGCAATAGAGAAAATACTAGTTCTATAAGTATAGAAAGGAAATCACACTATCAAAGATCCCAAAAAATCAACATAGATAATGACTCAACTTCAGATTCACTATCAGACTATAAGTCCACAAGATCCTCTTCTTCCTCCTTTTATCATCATCACAACACTATAAAACCTACACACTCCAGAAACCAAAGACAAACAAAATAAAGGGATAATAATAGAGTAAGGCAGGAGAATTATAGAACAACTAGATATCCTGCTATCGGTAGTAATAGAGAGCCAATAAGAAGACGAAGGACTCATCAGCAGAATATCAGCAGTGAGGATATCAGATCAGAGGCAGAAGATAACCAAGACCCTCTGTAGCTCATATTGGCCAATCTTGAAAAACTGAGTAGAGAATAAATAGACTTGAAGGACAAACAATCTCAAACAAGATAAATAGAGATAGAAGAGGGGCCAATTGCTTCTAACATAGTGCAATGGGCAACCCAAAGAGACAAGAGGTGAACACACCTGCTTTATTCTCAACAGCAGCTAACAACAAGGGCAGAGAACAATCACAAAAAAAATAGGTTTTATTAGAATAACATAATAATTTAGATCTAACAATATTCTTACAAAAGGAATATGATATTTTCCTTAACAAAAAAAAGAAAAATATAATAATCGAAAAAGAACAGACAGAAATGGGAGACATACAAAAAAGGGTAATTAGAATAGGAACATACAATGTCAGAGACATCACAGATAAGACAAATCAAAGAAGTCTAATTGAAGAAATTACAAAATGAGGGATAGGTATAATGGGTTTATGTAAAACAAAACTTATCCAAGCTAATGTCAAATGGGCTTTCGACAAACAAGAAGCCTATAAACACTTTCATAGCATCAATCTTGACACACCCTTTGGAGCAGAAGTTAGCCTCCTTATCAGAAGAGATCTAGAGAAAAAGGTGGCATTAATTGAAGAAGAAGATGGATATATTATAGCTGTCAATATGCTGATGAAAAAGAAAAAGATCTGTATTATACAGGTCAATATTCCATCAGATAAGCAAAGGTGCAAAAAAGTGCAGGAAAAAATAACTGGCCTTAGCAAAACAAAACATAGAAAAGACTTTCACACAATTATAATAGGAGACTTTAATGCTACTTACAACCCTTTAGAAGATAGAACCTCATTTTCTAAAGCAAAATTCAAATTCTCTTGGTGTCCTGAAATCTCACTGTTTAATTTTCTTGATGAGTGGGGTTTATAGATACACAAGCCATATGGGAAGGAAAAAACAAGACTCCCATAAGATGGAATGCAACAAGCAGTAGTAGAAATGACTATATCTGGATATCACAAAGCTTATCAAGATATCCAATATTATGATTTGATAATAAAGAGATAAAAGAAGTCACGGAAAGCAACCACACCATGATTTCTATAACTTTACATGACAATAATCTCTTTATACGAAGTAACATCATAAAGTTTCCTAAACAACAATTAAGAAGAATAGATATTAAGGGAATATTTCCAGAACAATGGCAAACCTTTCGTGAAAACTTAGATCACAAGTTCAAGACAACATTGAAATCCCTACTTAAAAAAGAATCCAATAAAAATAAAAAGAAGAACCAAGCAAACAAGATCTGATAAACCTTCGAAAAACAAATTTGCAAAGTAGCCTTCAATAAGCTTGTAACCAAGAAACCAATTATACATAAAGAAAAACCTGAATATAGACATAGTTCAGAGTTCATCATGTATAGAAAAGCCCTATGGCTAAAAAAGCTCTTCAAAAAGGCCGAAGCATCAAGAGAAATAATCAAACTGCAGACCCTCAGCTTGGCAATAGAGAAACACAATGCAATATATAGTCCTAACCATCAGATTGAAAACCATTGTATCCAATATAGCATTTCCAATATGCCCTGGTCGTTATTGAAAAAGGATGTTCAGAATGTAATAGAGGGATTGAAATTTATCAGTCAAAAGATGGAAGCCAAGAAAACAAGAAATGTAATCAAGGTTGCCTTGGAACAATGATGCGATAATCTAAAATTCAATCAGAGAAGAATAGTAAGCTCCCTAACAAACAGAACAAGAAGCAAAATTGTGTTGGACAGAATTAAGGTTATACAGGATGGTACAGAATACATAACAACCAAAACAGGCAAAATAGAGAAAGAACTAAGGCAATACCATTTAGAAGCATTCAAAAAAAGAAATGTCAACTTCAATAGCCTTACAGAAGACTGAAAAGAGGAGTATAGACCCAAAGATTATAGCAAGAAACTATGGTATAAAGATCTCCTTGAGCCAATCTCACAAGAGAAATTAGGTGAAATACTTTGAACACTTCCAAACAACAAGGCATCAGGATGGTCACAAATTAGCTATAAAATGCTTAAGAAACTGAGTCAGGATGGAAAAAAAATCTTGAGAAAAATGTTAAATAACTTCTTGAGATGGGAAGTAACTCCCACTTGTTGAAAACAGAGCCATATATATCCCATAGCCAAACCAAAACCATGGGAGTGTAAGCTAATAAACACAAGACCAATAGTTCTGTTGGAAGTCACAAGAAAGTGTTTCACAAAAATTTTTATCAATAGGATGGAAAATATCTGTAAAGTCAATAATATTCTCAAAGGTCCCAACTACGCAGGCCTTCCTAGAGAAAGTACATCAGAACCAATTCAAATTCTCAATAACATTTGTGAAGATGTAAGAGAAAATAAAAAGGAACTGTGAATATTTTTCCAGGATACTGCCAAAGTCTATGATACAATAAGTCTGGATATGCTAGTCAAAGCAATAAAAAGGATCAAAATACCAAAGGGTTTTATTAAGATCATGCTGAGCCTATATCAAGACAGGGAATTTCAAGTCATCTTTGAAAATGATTTCACAGAACCCATAAAAGCTGGAGATGGCATTGATTAAGAGGAAACCATCTCACCACTGCTATGGCAAATATTTTATGATCCTTTATTCTGCAAGATTCAGGATGACAAATAAAGGGGATACAAAATGTTGGTCCCCTGGAATCCAGATTTTAAAGGACAGATCACAAGAAGGCTAGAATCAAAACATGCAGCTATAGCCTTTATGGATGATATGACATGAATAGTAAGATCCAAAAAGGATATGAAAAAAATCCTCGAAACTGCAAGAACCTCTTCTATAAAGCCAATAATTTCCAAATCAATAGTAATAAATCAGTCCTAATTACTATTAACAATCCTAATCACTATCCAGAAGAAGTTCAGCTGGTATAGAAAAAGAAGTGATAAAGGAGCTTAGCAGGGCAGAACATATAAGATTTCTAGAAATCTGGATCGGCAATCAAAAAACTGCAGTTGAACTCAAAGAGAGGATGCTAAAAGAGATCAACGTAGTGATTAGAGCTCTTAAAAGTAAGAAATTAACAGATAAACAAACCCTGTATATTCTAAATAGGGTATTAATCCCAAGAATAGAATTCAGGATACAGCATAGTATATTACCCTGGAAAATATGTAATACTCTAATGGCAGCATATAGAAAGCTCTTCAAAAACAAGAGTACTTTATGTAGATCTATATCTAATAGTGTAATACATTACCCAAAAATTCACAACCTGAAAAGTATTTGAATGCTCCAGCGAGAAAGTCAAATAATAGGATTATGCAATTAACTAAATAATCCTAGTCCTGCAGGAATTACAACAATTATCCGACTCAAACAAGCATAGATAAAGAATTGGAAACCGCTTAATCTATTAATATACAACTCTCTGAATCACTTATCAGATAGAGAAAACTTCACTCTTCAAGTAATAAAGTTGGTGAAAGATATAGGAATGACCTTTAATAGTTGGAAATGGCAAGAAATCTTTGAATGGAGCAAAAGAAATAGTTTAATTAAGGAACACCTTACAATAGAAGAATATAGAAAAACCATACTATCACTAAGAACCAATAAACTACTGTATATAAACCAGCTAATCGATCAAGCTACTAAAGAAATTAAGGATTGGTGAATGCTCCAACTACTGCAGTACACCAGTAAAGGTCTTATTCCTAAATGGTTTCAAGCTTTAACCAAAACTCTTCCAAGTAATAGGGTAGGCCAACTCATGAGTACGTGGAAAAGAAATTGGACAAAGTGGAAACCAGAATATGTTACAATTAATTCAGACCGTAACAAATGACAAAATTATAGATAATTATAAAGAAAGCTGGGTATCACATAATTTGGGAAAAACTATAATAGACAAAAGTAGGACACAAAGTTAATGTTGAACACTTCAATTACTGTAGTAATGATAATACTCAAACAACGATATTAACAAGATGTCCAAACTGTCCAGAGGGTACAAAACAAGAAGAGGATATATATTAGAGAGAGATATGAAAGATGTATATGAAGTTTCATATCTCAATACAAGAAAGTCAACTAGAAAAGCTCAAGAATTAACAATCACCTGCTCTAAGGCATCACTAGAAGGGACAATAGAAAAGGTTACTAATATGGATCCAAACCCTCAAACCTTAGCTCCAATCAATATAATGAATTGAGTAGATATCGAAAGATGGGAAAAGGTCATTATTAAAGACATTTTATAGAAGGAATATATCAGGACCATTTAATAGAAATACTTCAACGTAATCTGGAATCCAATATTAAAAAACTAATCTTTTTCTCCGATGGATCATTCATTAATCATGGAAAGGAAGAAATGAAAATGTGAGTAACATGGATCCAGATAGGAGATATGGGCAGAGAAAATAGTTTTCAGACAGGAGTAGACAATTGATTCTCTTCAATATATGCTGAACTTATAGCAATTGTCACAATACTTCTGGTGGTTCCAGTGGGCAGTGACATAAAAATTCATACAGATAGTCAGGCCTATATCTCCAAGTGAAAAACAATAGAACGAGATGATCCAAAGTAAACTCACAAAAGATGGATAAAGAAAAAAAACTGGTCCCTGTGGGTACAAATGTTAAAATTGATAAAGAAAAAGACTATAAACCTGCAACTTATCAAGGTTAAGGTATATTCCAATAATCCCCACAATGAAGAAGCAGATGTCTTAGCCAAAGAAGCTCTGAAACTCTCGGCAATAAAATGGAAAGAACTGACCTCATACAAGATCATCACAGAAATTAGATAGCAAGAAAAGATGCTGGATAATCCAATAAGACAGTTTGTTAAAAAAGTAAACAATAAAACAACTGCCTTCTAGTGGACACAACAAAACAGAACCAAAAAAAAATGGAGCCACCAAATTATAGAACAGTAAGATTATACTTGGGATCTTGTATGGGAAAGAATAAAAAAATGATATACCTGGAACACTTCCTTTAAACAATCGTAGTGAAAAAGCTTCCTCATAAAACTAATGAATGATGAGCTACCAACTCTGAACAAGCTGGCAATTAGAAGGTCCGACCTTTATAAACAAGTGAAGTGTATTGCATGTAGCCGGTAAAGTGAAACTTTCGAATATTTACTAGAGTGTTTAGCATACAAAAAACAATTACAGGAAGCATGGAATAAAGGACAAAATGGGATCCTTAGAGACTTCAGAAAGCTCTTACAAGAAAGGAAAAAAAGAGGCAGAAGAAAAACATGCAAGGTTGATTATCTAAGACAAAGAAAAAATGGCCGAGATGGATAAATGGATCTCCAAACTGGTAGAACAGACCTCAAAAACTAGTCAGTGCACTCTAAGTTTTTGCACAGGGCTAGTAAGGAGAGACATAATCCTAGAAATGGCAGATCTAAAATGCCATGGAAAAAAAATTGATAACAAGGCAAAAAGATGGATATCAAAGATGCAAAGAAGAGTATGCAACCAAATAAGGAAAAAGATTTAAAACAAAAGATGTAAGAAGATAATCAAATGGAAACACTCACAGGGGATCCTCAGAGTAGGAAAAATCAACCGACCCTCAGGTATACATAGCTTAAAACCATTAGTCCCAAAAAGTAATAATCCTCTACCAGAGGAAGAAACTCAAGAAAATTAAAACCCGAAAGAAATTCTACTCAAAGGTGTTACTTATGGAATGAAGTGGTTGGGTTTTAAGCTTGGTCAGAACAACGGATAGTGATCTGCAGTGATGATCTGCAGGCAATGATATTAAAGATTGGAAGGGTATTCACCTGAACCATTAATGTAGCGATAAATCACTCCCGAAGTTACACTTAGAGTTTTGGTATATTAAGACAAAACAGTGACGAGTGAGTTAGATAAAGTCTTAGCTTTAGTGAATCATTTAAAATGTACAGTATATAAACATTTAATAAAGCACACGTACCTAGCCTGACCTAGGGTTTAAAAAAAAATATATATTTTCAAAAAAAAAAAATATATTAATAAAAATTTATTTAATTTAAATCATATCAAATTAATTTGAAGAAATTTAATTTAAATAAGTTAAGTTAAATCAGATTTAAAATATTTAAATCAAATCAAATTTAAATTAAATTAAATTAAATTAATTCTGTTTTAAATTAAATTAAATCAAATAAATTTAAATTTGATCTGTATTTATAAAAATCGAATGAAATAGATTTAGATCTAATTTATATTTACAAAAATTAAATCTAGTTTAAATTCAATTTGATTCGATTTATTATAGTTGTATTATATATAATAGTTTTGTTTTCTAAAAATTTTACTATATTATAAACTTTTTAAATTATATAAACAAATTTTTAATTTTTTTTAAAAATTTTACTTATTTTAAAAACTTTTTTTGCTGATTCTTTAACTATATATAAAAAAGATATTCATAAAAAATTTTTATACTTATTTGCTAATAAAGTTTTAATATTTTTTTTAAAACAACTTGAAATATAACTTTGAGTCATTTTCATTTTTTCTTTTTTATTTACAACCCTTTTTACACAAAAATTTAACTCCTAGTGACTAAGAAAAGTCGAGTAACACCTTTGATACCAATAGCAAAAAAGTTTATAAAAGAAGAAGAATTGACTGTAAAATACCTAAAGATCTATCTAATCTTTAAAGCGAAAGACTTATAGAGGTTTTATGCAGTAAAAAGTTTTATTTTCTTTTTTTTTAACTGGCTTGATCCTTTTAGAGATTTCACTTTCATATTTTTTTGAAAAATTTTGCCTATTTCAGTTTACTCTAAATTTTGAATAGTACAAATCTTTATTAAAGGTAATTGGCTAACATAAAACACATTAATTTTTGGGATGTAAACAAGCTCCTATTGATCACATTTATATATTCTGATGATTTTATTAGTAATTGAAAAGAATGTTCAAAAAACATTTGTTCTCAAAAGTCCAAGTCCCTTAATAAAAACTTCCATAACATCAAAAGACCAAATAATGGATAATATAAATTGCAAGCTCCTATATCTTATCTAAATTTCACAAGTAGGAACAAAGTTTTAATGAAAAAAAGCTAAGGTTTAAATGTTTTTCTTGAGATATCTCAATCTGGTACTTACTTAAATAAAAGATTGGTTTAATTAACTTGTTTTATGTCACAGGTAATAAAAAAAAAGATTTCTTTTGAGATTCAAGTAAAGCAAGAAGATTATATTAATTAGATAAAAATTTTTTGAGAAAAGATTGTTTTTATTTTTGGATTTTTTTGATTGATCTTGAATTGTCTTCTTATCCTAATCATTTTTCTCATTTTTCTTTTTAACTTAATGTTTATTAATTTTTAGGCAATCAATAATAACAAATTGTTGACAATTATTCTAGTAGATAGAAATCCTTACTAATCTATTAGGGAAGTATAATATTGTCTTCAAAATCTGATTTAGAATACTTATATATGAAAATAAGTTAGTTACTTTGTGAAAATCTATAAATTATTGTATATTAATTTTAATTTTTAATAAAAACAAGTCATAGTGGCATTATTGTAGATTAAAAAAAAAATTTTTTTTTTTACTTATTTTAGTTTAATCTTAAATTTTTAATTATATTAAATCTATTTAAATTTTATTTATTTATTTTTTTTTTTATAACCCAAGGTCAAGCTAGGTATGTATGCTTATTAAACGTTTGTATACTATATATTTTAAATGATTTGCTAAAGCTAAGACTTTACCCAACTCACTCATCACTGTTTTGTCTTAATATACCAAAACTCTAAGTACAACTTTGGGAGTGATTTATCACTCCGCTAATAGTTCAGATAAATAACCTTCCAATCTTTAATATCATTGCCCGCAGATCACCACTGCAAATCACTATTCATTGTTCTGATCAAGCTTAAAACCCAATCACTTCATTCCATAAGTAACACCTTTGAGTAGAATTTTTTTCAGGCTTTCATTTTCTTGAGTTCCTTTCTCTGGTAGAGGATCTTTACTTTTGGAAACTAATGGTTTTAAGCTGTGTGTAACTGAGGATCAGTTGATTTTTTCTACTCTACAGATTCCCTGTGAGTATTACTATTCAATTATCTTCTTACATCTTTTGTTTCAAATCTTTTTTCTTATTTGGTTGTACACTCTTCTTTGCCTCTTTGATATCCATTTTTTTGCCTTATTACCAATTCTTTTTCTATGGTATTTTAGATCTGCCATTTTTAGGATTGGATCTCTCTTTACTAGCCCTGTGCAAAAACTTAAAATGTCCTGACTGGTTTTTGAGGTCTGTTCTACCAGTTTGGAGATCCATTTATCCAACTCAGCAATTTCTTCTTCATCTTGGATAATCAACCTTGCATGTTTTTCTTCTACCTCTTTTTTCCTCTCTTGTAAGAGCCCTTTGAAGTCTCTAAGGATTACATCTTGTTCTTTATTCCATGCTTCTTGTAATTGTTTTATGTATGCTGGACACTTTAGTAAATATTTGAAAGTTTCACTTTGCTGGCTATATATAATACACTTCACTTGTTTGTAAAGGTTAGGCCTTCTAGTTGCCAGCTTGTTCAAAGTTGGTAGCTCATTATTCATTCGTTTTATAAGGAAGCTTTTTCACTGTAATTGATTAAAGGAAGTGTCCCAGGTGTGTCCTTCTTTCATTCTTTCCTATACAAGGTCCCAAGTATAATCTTGCTGTTCTATAATTTGGTGGTTCCATCTTTTTTCAGTTCTGTTTTGTTGTGTCCACTCGAAGGCAGTTGTTTTATTGTTTACTTTTTTGACAAACTGTCTTATTGGATCATTCAGTATCTTTTCTTGCCATCTAATTTCTGTGATGATCTTATATGAGGTCAGTTCTTTCCATTTTATTGCCAGGAGTTTCAGAGCTTCTTTGGCTAGAACATCTGCTTCTTTATTGTGGGATTATTGGAATGTACCTTAATCTTGATAAGTTGCAGGTTTATAGTCTTTTTCTTTATTAATTCTAATATTCGTACCCACAGGGACCAGTTTTTTTCTTTTAACCATCTTTTGTAAGTTTGCTTTGGATCTTTTCTTTCTATTGTTTTCTACTTGGAGATACAGGCCTGGCTGTTTGTATGAATTTTCATGTTGCTATTCACTGGAACCACCAGAAGTATTGTGACAATTGCTACAAGTTCAGCACATGTTGAGAAGGGCCAATTGTTTACTCCTGTCTGAAATCTACTTTCTTTACCCATATCTCCTATTTGAATCCATACTGCTCCCATTTTTATTTCTTCCTTTCCATGATTAATGAACGATCCATTGAAGTAGAAGATTAGTTTTTTAACATTGGATCTCAGGTTATGTTGAAACATTTCTATTAAGTGATCCTAATATACTCCTTCTATAACATTGTTTCTAATAATGACCTCTTCCCATCTTTTTATATCTACCCAATTCACTATATTAATTGGAGCTAAGGTTTGAGGGTTTAGATTAATGTTAGTAACCTTTTCCATTGTTCCTTCTAGTGATACCTTGAAGCAGGGAATTGTTAGTTCTTGAGCTCTTCTGGTTGACTTTCTTGTATTAAGATATGAAACTTCATATACATCTTTCATATCTCTCTCTAATATACATTCCTCTTCTTGTTTTGTATCCTCTAGGCATCTTGGACACCTTGTTAATATTGTCATTTGAGTATTATTATTACTACAGCAGTTAAAGAGTTCGACATTGACTTTGTGTCCTACTTTTGTCTGTTATAGTTTTTCTCAAATTACGTGATACCCAGCTTTCTTTGTAATTATCCATAGTTTTTGTTGTTTGTTACAGTCTGGATTAATTGCAACATATTCTGGTTTCCACTTTGTCCAATCTCTTTTCCATATACTCATGAGTTGATCTATCCTATTACTTAAATGAGTTTTAATTAAAGCTTGAAACCATTCAGGAATGGGATCTTTACTGGTATACTGAAGTAGTTGAAGCATTCACCAATTCCTAATTTCTTTAATAGCTCACAGTGTCAGTGGATACTTAGGATTCGACCTTCACCTTAGTGCTCCTCCAGGGTTTATCGGATTCAATTTCTTCTCCAGGAGTTACGAATCCCCCATAATCACTCTAGCTTGGAAGTTCTCAAGTATGGAATAGTATCTTGATCGATTAGCTGGTCTATATACAGCAGTTTATTGTTTCTTAGTGATGGTATGACTTTTCTATATTCTTCTATTGTAAGGTGTTCCTTGATTAAACTATTTCCTTTACTTCATTCAAAGATTTTTTGCCATTTCCAAATGTGGAAGATCATTCCTATATCTTTAGCCAACTTCATTACTTGAAGTATGAAGTTTTCTCTATCTGGTAGGTGATTTAAAAAGTTGCATATTAATAGGTTAAGTGGTTCCCAATTCTTTATCTATGCTTATTTGAGTTGGATAATTGTTGTGATTCCTGCGAAACCAGGATCATTTAGTCTATTACATAATCCTATTATCTAACTTTCTCACTGGAGCATCCAGATGCTTTTCAAGTTGTGAATCTTTGGGTAATATATTATGCTATTAGGTATAGATCTACATAGGGACTCTTGTTTTTGAAGAGCTTTCTATATGCTGCTATTAGAGTATTACATATTTTTCAGGGTAGTATACTATGCTGCATCCTGAATTCTATCCTTGAAATTAATACTCTATTTAGAATATACAGGGTTTGTTTATCTGTTAATTTCTTACTTTTAAGAGCTCTGGTCACTACGTTGATCTCTTTTAGCACCCTCTCTTTGAGTTCAATTGCAATTTTTTGATTGCCAGTTTAAATTTCTAGAAGTCTTGCATGTTCTGTACCGCTGAGCTCCTTTACCACTTCTTTTTCTATACCGGCCTGGACTTCTTCTGGATAGTGATTAGAATTGTTAATAGTGATTAGAACTGATTTATTACTATTGATTTGAAAATCATTGGCTTTATAGAAAACTTTCACAGTTTCAAGGATTTCTTCCATATTCTTTTTGGATCTTGCTATCTATGTCATATCATCGATAAAAGCTATAGCTGCATGTCTTGATTCTAGCCTTTTTGTGGTCTGTCCTTTGAGATCTGGATTCTAGATAATTGACATTTTGTATCCCTTTTCTTTGTCATTTTGAATCTTGTAGAGTAAAGAATCATAGAATATTCACCATAGCAGTGGTGAGATAGTTTCCTCTTGATCGATGCCATCTTCAGCTTTTATGGATTTTGTAAGATCATTTTCAAAGATGACTTGAAATTCTCTGTCTTTAAATAGGCTCAGCATGATCTTGATAAAATCCTTTGATATTCTGATTCTTTCCATTGCTTTGACTAACATATCCAGATTAATAGTGTTATAGGCTTTGGCGGTATCTTGGAAAAGTATCCACAGTTTCTTTTTATTTTCTCTTGCATCTTCACAGATGTTGTTGAGAATTTGAATTGGCTTTGATGTAATTTCTCCTGAGAGATCTACGTAGTTGAAATCTTTGAAGATGTTATTGACTTTACACATATTTCTTATTCTATTAGTAAGGATTTTTGTGAAACACTTTCTTGTAACTTCCAACAGAACTATTGATCTTGTGTTTATTAGCTCGCACTCCCATGGTTTTGGTTTGGCTGTGAGGTATATATGGCTCTGTTTTCAACAAGTGGAGGTTACCTCCCATCTCAAGAAGTTATTTAACATTCTTCTCAGGATTTCTTTTCCATTTTGACTCAGATTATTAAGCATTTTATAGCTAATTTGTGACCATCCTGGTGCCTTGTTGTTTGGAAGTGTTCAAAGTGTTTTACCTAATTTCTCTTGTGAGATTGGCTCGAGAAGATCTTTATACCATAGTTCCTTGATATAATCCTTGGGTCTATACTTCTCTTTCTAGTCTTCTGTAAGGCTATTGAAGTTGGTGTCTCTTTTTTTAAATATTTCTAGATAATATTACCTTAGTTCTTTCTCTATTTTACTTGTTTTAGTTGTTACATATTCTGTACTATTTTGTGCAACCTAAACTCTGTCCAGCACAATTTTGCTTCTTGTTTTGTTTGTTAGGGAGCTTACTATTCTTTTTTAATTGAATTTTAGATCGTCACATTGTTGTTCCAAAACAACCTTGATTGCATCTCTTGTTTTCTTTGCTTCAATCTTTTGATAGATAAATTTCAATCCCTCTATTGCATCCTGAATATCCTTTTTCAATAATGATCAGGGCATGTTGGAGATTTTATGTTGGATATAATGGTTTTTGATCTGATGATTAGGGTTATATGTTGCATTATGTTTATTTATTGTCAAGCTGAAGGTCTATAGTTCAGTTATTTCTCTTGATGCTTCAGTTTTTTTGAAAAGCTCTTTCAATCATAGGGCTTTTCTGTATGAAATGAACTCTGAACTATGTCTATATTCTGGTTTTTCTTTATATATAATTGGTTTTTTGGTTGCAAGCTTGTTGAAGGTTGCTTTGCAGATTTGTTCTTCGAAGGTTTTTCAAATCTTGTTTGCTTGGTTTTCTCTTTCATTTTTATTGGGTTCTTCTTTAAGTAGAAATTCCAATATTGGTTTGAACTTGTGATATAAGTTTTCATGAAAGGTCTGCCATTGTTCTGGAGATATTCGTTTAATATCTATTCTTCTTAATTGTTGTTTAGGAGACTTTATAGTGTTACTTCATGTAAAGAGATTATTGTCATGTAAAGTTATAGAAATC